>JACYXH010000088.1:25000-130000 GCA_026745465.1 Lota lota | reverse complement strand
AACTCCGGGAGGGCTCAAAACTGAATAATTCTTTCCCCTGCAGAATATAATGGATTTTGTGCTCTGATGCAACACATGTGCACACTGCACAAATATGCACCACTTCATAAAAACACCATTGGCACTCTCCAAGAGCAAAAGATCCCTCGCGTACGACTCACTTTTCCAGTTCGCTCCATAAAAAGAACTGAGCCTAGACTATGAGAAAATGTGTGATGACGGCTTGAACAAGATTTTTTATAAATAAACACATTGCTTTGCTCACTAACAGTTGTTCATGTCTCCCCAAATTGATGCAGTTGAGGTTGTATGAATTTGCTTATACTACGATTTCACAATTCAACTTCTATTCCACCCTTCAGAAGAAATTTTGGTGCGTTTGGTTTAGCGCAGGGCGTTTCCCTGGGCCACCCATGCCTGTTTACCTAAAGCCACACTGGAACTAAGGGAGATTGGAAAGAAACTGCATGAACCAAGGCTAAATTACCAAAGACGAAGATATCAAGTGGGACGACCAGATGCTTCATTCCCACGGGTAGCCAGAGTCCACAATGACCGACATGTGACAAAAAACACCATCACCTAAATTCTGGTTTGATTAGCGCCTCAGAAGGGCAAAACACTTGTGATTGTGATGGGGACACAGCTATCTGAGTGTTTGGATACCATTGAATATACACCAGCAGAATAGCCGATCACATTAGAGAGACTATGGGGGGGGGGGGGCTTTCTGTCAAATGTCTGGTCTCTGTGTCCATAAATAGAGCAACAATTGTGTTTTGTGTGAGACTATTGCGCTATTCAAGAACAGAGAGGGCAGCTCGGCGCGTAGTTCATCAGAATGGAGAGCGTATGTGTGTTTGTTTGTTCTCTGTGTGCCGTCGACGTGATGCCCTCTCTTCTCCACCAGGGCAGATACCTCATTGGTGGAAACAAAAACCTAGATACAATAACATGATTTGACCAGTGGTGGTGCAACATTGGTTCACAGTGCAAACGTGTAACACACTGCAGGGTTTCGCATAGCTGTCTATAGGCGAGGCACATACTCTTCATACTCATGATTCATGGTTTTTGTGTACGCTCATGTGTGTAAAATTGAGCCCTCTGTGAAAGAGCGCAAGGCACTGCAGACTCAGCAGTCCAAGTCAACGTGGGTCCAGCGTTGTTACCTGCTGGAACTTCGCCTCTCTTTATGTCCCATTGTTTTGGCGTTTCAGTTTTCAGTTAACACCGCTAGAATTTGGCCACGGATTGACCCATTCGTTACGTGTTCAAGATCACCATCACTGTGCGTGAGTAGGCTAGAGACTTTGTTCTTGTTGTATTTCAACTCTTGCGCAGTAGAAATACTGTTTCTACTGAGTTCACACATCAAAGTTGTAAGTTTTAGGCCTCTCATTAGATTCAACATGAAACACGTCTCCTCCAAATGGTAGGGTACAGCCCTACGCCATTGTTTGCCTCTTTCTCGGAAGCACTTCCCCCTCCACTAAACGTTCTCTTTGCACACAGAGAGTGTGACCGATAGAAAGAGACCGCGTGTACTGACCTGCGCCACTTCATCGTAGTTGGGGTCCTTCGCGTCAGGCTCCTCAACCTCATAAACCATCCCAGCAGCACCCCACACTCCTTTCCCACCAGCCCCACCTGGGAGACAAACAACTGATCAGACAATACTCTTAGGCTGACGGACCTGCTTTCCATTCTTTGTCCTTGGGTTTAATGAAACATTCTACAAATACAAGTTAATATTATAACCAATATAATTAATGAGGGAAATGATGGCTAACGCTACATAAATGCTGGCATCAAAACAATCCTAAGCAGATCCCATACATATATTTGCATAAGTTGTTAATGAACACATTTTATCGATCAAAATTTTTCTTAAAACAGACCTTTCTTGGGCAGACCCCGTCCTTTGCCGGCGCGTGATTTGCGGTCATTGGCGTTGACCTTTCCCTTGGGACTGTCTCCACCAGGAACCAGCTCCCCCGACTCCGACAGCGAGTCGCTGGTGGAGTTTCGGGACGAGGACTTGCGCAGCCTGCGCTTGGCTTTGGCCTTCAGGCGGGCCTCGTGGAGGGCCTTCTCCTGGGGCGTCCAGTTACCATTGACCTCGCAGTCATTCAGGTCATCATCATCGGCCGCCAGTTCACAGTCCAGGGCAAACACGCCTGGTGATTGGGTGAGAAGAAACCACAAATGACCACCCCCTTTAGCTCACATGGTCCACCAATGTATTTGATCCCCCACTGGAAACTTAGTAGATAAACTGTAGCTATAAAATGCCCTTCTTACAGAAAACCACGTTTGACAGTTTATTGCCACCCAAGCACTTTTCTTTATAATCAGCTCAGTGTTTCCCATAGAATCAGGCCTGGTGGTATGCACCGAAAAAAACCTAAATGGACGAGGTGTGCGGAATGGCATATTGGCGCAATCTGCTTAGGTCAGCTGGCGCAGCAGGCGGTCTGCAATTTATATTTGCATTCAAATGTTTGTTCACTTGGTATGTCAAGACTTAAAAACAAAGTGATCACAAGGAGGAGCTGTCAATCATCCTCTATAATCCCATTCCTTATTATTTTTAATATTCAAATTATATTCAGATTTGAATGCTGAAATGTAGCCTATTATTAATACTTACTATGTACCTATACACTGTATACATATGCTTATGCATTGCCAATGACACCATTAAAAGTTCTGCCCGCTAGAGGGCGTTCTACCAATAAACAATAAACAAACAAAAGGGTATGAACGTGTTAATATAATTAGCCGCGTTGTTCGTGGTAATAGAGAGCACTGACTCAAGACTCGAGTTGTAAGGTCCTTTCACATTGAACGCCATGGTTGGTTGCAAAAATAAAACAAATCATTGAGTTGAAATGGACTACACATACAACGCGATTCCCGTTCTAAGAAAATGCGACATTAGTTGTATTGGATCCATGGTCAACTTTTTACGGCTCTCGCCAGCGAATATATCAGCTTAACCAATCACATTCGGGTATCTTTGACATAGTCACTATGGACACTGTGCAAGTTGTAGGACATCACATGGCGGAGGTAACAGCCTATTATCGTTTCTTGACACTGTGTTCTCACTGCATCCATAGTGCTAAACTACAAATCATATACCTATAACTATCACAATCTGTTCTATGTATTGATCATTCATCTCGATAGCTGTCGGCGCTACAAACCAATGTTTACTTGCACCGTGGTACGTGAATATAGGTTGCTTTTGATAACATGAAGGTTTGCAGTTGTATCGCAACAGTTTCGTTTTGGATACCAACTTTCTAGGCTATTTTGGTTATTTAACAGGGAAACTAACACACACACACTTATAATAATCCCCCTCATCCGCGAACAGCCATTCGTTACACTATTTAACTCTTGGATTAAAAAGTAAAACTCCAGTATAATTGAATCCTCTAAAGACATAGGATATTTTGGGAAAAGGAGCATAGGTTGAGTATTCCATCCGGCGTGATTATGCCGCACATTCGCATCGCGGCTGACGTAAATAGTTGTTTTACGTGCGTGTAGACTTTATTGTTGATCAGGCGTTACGTGACAAAAGCATTTCGTTTTCACATGCGGGTAGGCCAAGGCGAGAAGGGCGACATTCGCTTACGTAAGCGTGAGTTTTGTAGAAAAATGTTGAGATATTTGGTTTACCGTCACAGCTTTTTCTCCTTTTAGGGGCCATGTCTGAATCCCTACCTGCATAGGTATGACGCGCTAGAGCTTTTATACGCTCTCGCTCCGCAGTAATTTAAAGGGACTCCGATAACGTCGCGTTTCTTTAATTGCATTTTTTTTAATTAGGTATTCACAGTGTAGCTGTGGATCCCTATTGTCATTGTAGGGTTTGGGTAGTATTATTAATATTATCCCGGATTGGTAACGCCTATATCTCCTAGGTGGACTTGTCAAAAGTTTTCAAATTTGGGGTATATAGACATCCACGGTAAGCAGGTCTCGAAAGAAGTTGGTGCCGAAGTTACCATAGGGGGCGCTCTAACTTCCGGTCAAAGTTAAACAATTGGCACGTCCGCCCCGTTGGATAGAAAATTCTGAAACTTGGTGTACATGCCTTATTTCACATGCTGAACATTCTTGCCTCTTGGACCCATAATGTCCGTCTGGATAGACTTTGCTGTTCAGTGAAAATTTCGGGATAACTTCAAAAATCGTCTTCTTAAGAAACATAGCTTTAAATGAAAAACAGTTTTCATATACATGGTCTATGGACTTGTCTGATTAAAATACCAAGGAATGAATTAGTGTAAAAAAAATGACCGAGTCATGGCAAAGTCAATATATGCTGATTAGCGAACATTATTCTATCAAGTGCGTGCGTGCGTGCGTGTTTGGCGGAATGACTACACCCGTGATCCACTTGAAAAGGGCGGCCGCTGGGATAGGCGGTGCGTGGGCTGCGAATACCTTGTGTGACTGCTTGCAGTCCTAGTTAATGTTATTTATTGGATTTGTTTATTTTTATAAAATATATCTTTTTTTTTTGTGGAAACACTGCAGCTGCATTTATGGTAGAAGCCTAACAGCATAGCTTTGGTTCTACTAAACCTCAAGAACAACAAGACACAACACGAAATACACACACCAAGCAACAGCTAGTAAACCTCTTCTCCTATTCAGGTTTGCGGTGTTGACATTTATTTGGAAAGAGATATGGTTTTAGCCTCCACCAGATGCTAAAGCAACAGCTGAGTGGGTCATACGTTGCTTAAATTGGTTTGGAGGGTAGAACCTCCACTACCGACTAGTAAACAAGATGTGCACCAAACAACATTTCCCAAAAGCTCTGTTCTTAGATGAGATTGTACAAAGCATGTTGCATGTATATATCACTAGTATTGCATTAACCACTACCGAACAGATTTACATATCACAAGGCCCACTTGGCGGCAAGTCATATCGGATATTCTCTCAACCGAAAAAATTAATAAAAATGGTTGCCATGTGTACAAAACATTAACTCTTTAGACTAACCACACTTTTTTCCTTTTTAATAACAGTCAGGTGCTTAAGAAAGGTTGCTGAAGACACCCAAACACACACAGCCTTCACAGAGGGTAGCAACCACATCAGAACATGGTGGTATGCCACAGATGACACCGTGTGTGGGAGAGCAGCACGGTGCTCTCCCACATGCTGACTGCAGGGATTTGTTTTTATTCTCTTCACCCGTTTCCGTGTGCTCTCCGTCCGTACCAGCGGAGGAGGCCGATACTCTGACTGATATGGCTGCCATGGGCCCTCACTCAAGTCACATGACCGTACTGAACTGTAGGAGAAACAACTCGCGAGTCGTGTAATGAATACTCAGTGTATCCATATTCCACCATGTCTGCCAAACTCAACAGTTGTTGCCTTCATACACAAGCAATGGATAAGGCCTATTCGGTTATTCTCTTTGGTTACTTTCCATACAACAACAAGTATTATGCAACCCCCGTGGACTATTGCATGATTGTGATAGGGTCAAAAATATATATATAGAAATTCTACTACAGCCATAGTTCGCATGACCGCAGTTCTCTGAGGAATACAAACATGCAGGCGAAGGAAAGGCAAGGTAGTGCAGTGTGGGCTTGCAGCCCAGATATAACCTGTTGTAGCACTTGGACCACCAGTCACTAGCCGCTCTGCTGTACACAAGTGAGCACGTGTCCCATGGACTCCTCTCAGGCTCCGCCCCCTCTCCCTCATGCAGGCTATATGCCACGACCCCGCCAGAGCAGTAAATTAGGGACTGGCCAATGGCAGCACACCAAGCTGAGATGCAGGCCAGCGAGAGAAGAAAATAAGAAAAAGAAGGTCAAGGCTGAAGCAAAGGCAAGGGATTGCGAAAATATAGGAAAACAAGACTGAGCATAGCCGAGTTAAAGGCATAGTGTAAGTTAAGAGTAAGTTAAGCAGCCATATGTTGCTCTACGACACATGGCTGCTAGACTTGTGGAGCTGGAAATTAGTTTGACAGAGTAATAACAACAATTTGGGTCAATCATTTTTCTCCACAACTTAGGCTACTTCTTATCCCCCAAATCTAACGGCTAATCAAAGAATTGCTCATTCACACTCATGTTCAGTTTTATGTATGTATCTAACTGCTCTAAACTTCTAAATGTTGTGCCTTGTGGGGAACTTTGTTAGCTTGTGTTCAATAAATTCACACTGTTTCCTAGACTAAAGGCTTCCTTAGATGTGTAGTTGTATCCCTCATAGACCACCTATATATGTTGATTTTTAAGTAGTAGGCCGAGTTGTAGTAGAAGTGTGACGTCTTTCTGCCCAGAATAGTGGAACATGGCTTATCTGAGCAGGACGTGGACGTGTTCTGTTCGCTTTCTTTGGAGATTGACCTACTTTTTTTCCACTGTACATAGTAGTGGGAGGTCACACACACACACACACACACACACACACACACACACACACACACACACACACACACACACACACACACACACACACACACACACACACACACACACACACACACACACACACACACACACACACACACGAGCAATATGGAACCACATGACAGGGAATACATACTGCACCGATCACTGGATCACAGAGATTGGTGTGGTGCCAACAGTTCAACGGTCATCACTAATAGAACCAGATACATATAGCTTGTATGAATGCTAAAATATAGTTTGGGATTCATCTAGTTACATTTTGGAACAAAACTTTCTTTGGGTGAACTGCGAAAACCTTTAGGCTGACTTAACTGAAAACCAGAAACTATAAACAAGTAGCCATGCCGTGCAGTAAATACACAGCAGAGCAGTGTGGCCTTAGTCAAAGACACTACCAACATGCCACAATGTACTAAAACACTAAAAGTACAGTCGCACGTGGCCACTGATCCACACATTCTGATCCCAAAAATTAAAACGTACACAAAGTACGCTGTGTGTTGCGGTGTGTGTTTGTAAGCAGTGGGCCCGCTGGGCCGACAGCAGAGCAACAAGCAGACCATAGAATTCTGTTTAGTCAGCAGGCCATGAGGAAACCAGGCCCGACATTTATGGCAGTAAGGCCACTCCATAAAGCTCTCCTCTTGATGTTTATCTAAGGAGTTTCAAAGACACTCTTAAGACCTTGGCCCAGACGATTCTGATCCTCTAGATACAACACAAACAAACAAGTTTACTTTTTTTTTTTAACAGCAGGCAGGATACAGAGCATTGAAAAGTGATAGCTTTAGAAATACCGGACAAAGTAACATATTTTTCCTTGGCAACAGACAAACTTTTTTATATGCCAATAGAGTGACAGGTTGATTATATCCATAACCATAACTTAATCTAGACTTTATTGAGGCTGCTTGAGAACAGGCTAATATGAATGAGTACATGCTGTACGGAGTGAATGCAAAGGCGTGGATGTATGATTTGGAGCAAATTCTCTTTTCTTAATGGCATATATTTGAAAATATGTCAAATGTTTTATTTGGTTGCTTACTGTATTAAAAGCAAATACACGTTACGTAACTTGCAAAACCGTAACATTACAATTTGGCGCATTCCTATTGGTCCAAAAGGTAAAGAGTAGTGCATGTTACGTCACCATTGTACTGAATGGTGACAGTGTGCAGGAACATGGTTAAGAACAGATATGATAGCTCCACCACGACATACAAGCCAAGCAAACATATCATGTCATAAAATGGGAACAAAAACACAAAGAATTTCCGTGCACCACATAAAAAATGGTTACATTTTCACACATCGAAGCGGAAGTGACTGCTGTTTTCGACCAATCAAATGCAGTCCGCGTATTAATCTGTCGTATAGGTTTGCACCATTTTAAAGACTATCAAAAATACTGCACGCTCACATATACTAGCGCAACATAGTATCCAAGTTGAGGAAGCAAACAGCATGGTCCCGAATTGCAGCTGACGATGCAGAGGGCTGTGGGGAGCCTCAGAGCACATGGTGGAGCATGGCTGGTATCGCAGCCCATCCCTTTCTTGGACAATGGACTGCAGAATGCACCCGTCTACACACAACCCAAATTCAATTTGTCCTTCGACGCATTTGCATGTGATCATCACTGAGACGATTAGTAAGCATTAGTAAGCGTTATTTGTAAAGATAACTCACCCTCGTGTTGCTGAGCGGTGGACCAAGTCTCCACTTCGGTCGCCATGGCGCTCTGTGAAGGCTTGTTTGTTTATTTGTTATTGTACGCTCTGTCAAATAGCTGCGATCCCAACGGGTTTAGCTAATGCAAATTTCAACAAACAATACCTAAAATAGTATCTTAAATTAATGTTTGGACAAAACGCGTGATAAATTTAAGCCCTACTCGTCGTCTTATTGTTACTGTTTTTTGCTAACGCAATGACATCGAGAATATAACACCAGAACAATATCGATACAAAATATCATGCAATTGAACTCGCAAATGAAGACTATAACACTTTAGTAGGAGTGTTCGAAATATTCGGTCAAAACAACCAGCTTGAAAGAAAATGGCTAATCGAAGCACATTTCAACGACCAGCCTGCAAGATAAACAAAGTCTGTTTTTAACTTTGGAAGAGTCGAGGCGGAGTCACGTGGACACAACGCTGGCTGGGATTGGTTAATACAGGGGGCAAGTGCTGTCCACGCTTACCAACCACAGAGCAACAATCAATAGCAGGCAGATATTAAAACTCACTCTTAAAAGCAATTTTTTTCTTTAGCTTGAATGCTAATGCTGGCATTGTTGTTAACATAGATGAACGAAGCAAGCCATTAGATGCATTTTTCTTCTATAACGTTACATATTTCTGATGGTTAGAAGCCGAAGTTCCATTGTTTATTGATGCTCGCTGGTTTTTAGTACCAGTGATGACCATGGGAGGTAGACCAACAAACTGACAAACGTGTTATTTAGCTGCGTTGTCCCCGCCCCCTACATTAATTTTGTCCGATCGGCCGAACCGAACAAAAAGGGTGGCATGTGCGACTGAAGATGATCAACATAGCATTATGGTGTAGGCCTAATGCTTTCACACCTCCCCCATTATTGTTGAAAATAATAATTCATTAAACGGATAGCACGAGGTACCATTTATTTTTGACACAGGATCCAAAGTCTCGGTTGAATAAAGAGATGCAAATGTTATGTAACACAGTGGATAACCCAAAATCAAGAAAATATACATTTGGAAATGCCAAATCAACCGTTACAACACAGCTATATCAAAAAGACATGATGGGTGCAAGCAACTAGGCACCAATAAAGTGAATGTATTTATCTGTGAGCATTTACAGTAGAATATGCATCAGGATTTTCAGTACAATACACAACAGGAAAACAAATGTACAATGGGAGTTTTTTCTTCTGTTCTGACATACTATTGAAAAAGGCCTAGGTTTAGATATCAACGCTGACAAATATGATCATGTTAACTAACACCAACAATAATCACCTTTGGCCTCATAATAAGCTGCAATGGTTTTTAATATCACACCACCATTTTTTTCTTTCCTCTTATACATGTATGCTACACGGATAAGAGCAGAAGTAATAATTGCACAATAGGATACCCTCAATGTACACCACGTGTTCGCTAATATTACTTTGAACTATTCCACCTACAACCACGTAAGATGCTGCTAAAGAGTCAACTGTTCACTTGCATTTCATGTAAGCTAACATAATCTTTTATTTCTACGTGGAAACAGTACGATATATCCTGTCACAACCGGGGTTTTATCTTGTTTTTTTCCCCCTTCACCTAAATAAACTGGTTTATGTTTTACCGTTTTAAAATGAGATAGTACAAATATAGAATAAATACGATCTGGAAAAAAAGGTTAGTCAACAGTCCTTTGCAGTCATTTCTTAGCGAGGTAACAGTCTTACATTGGGCCTTGGCCTGTCGGTAGTAATGAAAGGGGAGATCGGACAGGCGCGCATACACACAAGCACGCGCACACACATACACACTTAGCTGCTAGAAAGGCAAGAGAGAACTAACTAGTTTGGCTCAATTGTCTTACTGGGCAAACTCAGTATCAGAGTGGGCACATAAAGTCTGCGTTCACCAAATCGGAGAACCATGAGCTGTGGTTCATGCCAAATAAAGAGCCACGTACAATCAATGAGCCATGCCCTTTGCCAAATACAGGGCAGTATTACGAGGTAAACAAGTCATTTTCTTTTGACAAAAGCTCACTCGAACAAGGGAAAAAGGTGTGATTACTATTCTATTGCTAAATACTAGATCTGCAAGTCTCGTGTGTGTACTTTGTACTGAGAATATTTTATAAAGAGACTGCTGTAGTGTTGATAGAAAACAAAAGTAAATTTTTGGTATACGAGTACATACAGCCAAACGGAAGACACATACATAGCAGCACAATGATGACATGATGTCTAACGCAAAATATATGATCTTCTAGGCACGATATACATACTGCAAGTGACAATATACTTTTTAAAGCCCAACCCAATGAGAAAAAAAGAATTGTTGTGATACTTGGTATTTATCTATTTCTTTTTTTTACAAAAATGTACAGTAGTGAAGATGCTGTGGAAATTAGAAGAATATCTGCCTATACGTTGCAGGCTATATTCAGCTTGATTGGGACATCACTGTCTCTTAATTATCTGCCTCTACCTTCAGTACACATTTTCAAAACATCCTTATACTATAGCTTTTTGAGAAAACCAAAACCAAGCTACTGTAGAAACTTATCATAGGAAGGTGAAAGGTAAGCTCCAGGCAAATTGTGATTCCTTGATATGGCCTCTGCATAATTTGCAACCAACTCAAATAAATCACAAATACAAAATGTCTTCCAGCCAAAGTGAGACGCTGAATGTATGTTTGTTTTAAAGGAGCCACATTAAATATTGTAAGACAAATGCTCTTTTTTTTACAATTTCATTGTCTGCACGTATTAGCTTTTGAAATCAATCAGTTAAGAACTAAAACAAAAAAAGATATCAATCATGTTTCAAATGTTAAGAGCATGACCACAAGTACATGGTAGATCAGACCATTTTGTCTTGCGTGTAACATATTCCTACAAAAAAGATCACAATAAACAGTCTGGATTGCTTTCCGAGTATCCTCTGTGAAGATTTCACATGCCATACAAGTTTGTAATCGTAAACAGTCTCTCTTCTTGTCGTTGCAAATGCATATACATTCATGTGGTATATGTGGGTGAAAGCTGCGCTAACAACGCCAACTTTATTAACAGTTCCTGCCTCATAAAAACAGTCCATCATTAGGGTGGAGCGGGAGGGGCGCTGTTAAAGAGTTGAGATTAGGTTCAAGTTCCCCTAACTAAGCTATTACAAAGGAAACAGTGACACAATACATTTGAATAACAGTCAAAACAAGAGGGACAATTGTAGTTCCATTATAAAGCTCTGTCACCCAAGTAGATCTTTTGTTTTGTTTTGAGTCTTTTTTTTCAGTTTGCGTTCGGCCATCTTGAATGAGGGAGGAAAGACACAGTGTGCAAAAGACATGTAGTTTAAATATGTAAAATTGTTGTTTCTCTCCCATTAGTGCTTTCATTATTGCCTCTGAAATAAAAAAGAAAAGCAACCTAAAGCTGAACCTGATAGCGTATAGGGTCACAACCAAACCAAAAGTTGTAGATGAGCGATAGTAAACAAAATATCTGTTAAAGGCAAAATGCTTATTAATGCCATAATTCACAGAACCAATAAATTGCGTCTCTAATCGCCATGAAAACACGTTGTGGAACTGCACAATTTGGTAGTAATTTAAAAAATGTGGTCAACAGTCGATGCAACGAATACAAAAAAATCTAGAAAGTGTTTCTGTTTTACAATTCATAAGTACACATTAACAGTCTTCCCTTCATCCTCAACAGATCATATGTAATCTCTATCTATATGTTAGTTTCAGAGAAAGGTTTCTTTTGTTTATAAACAACAGTCCATCTTTCCTTATTATAATACAATAAACCGACTGTTCAATAGCAATGGGGTTCAAACTGCGGGATTAATAAAGTAAATTAATCTGCTAAAGTGACTGGGCAGTCACTGCTCAGCTAGATTCAAATACAAAGAAGTTAGGAAAGTAAATCATATAAGAAAATGTATGTATGTGTGTGCATCTGTATATGTGTTGTATGTGTGCATACGTTGTTTTCCTTACTTGCAGTGAATTGAAGATACAAAATGGAGAAAACGGATATAAAAAGTGATCCAGAAGCCATTTCCTTACAGAGTCCGGTCTATGTGGGAAAGAAAAGTCTAACTTTCGTAAAGAAATCAACAAGTAAAACCCACTTCCATATTACCCACCCATCTCCAGTCACCATTAGCAACATGCTAACACCTTATAATTCAAGCGATTTTGCAGGCTGGGCACCGATTAGTTGAACCTTTCACCCGCTGTTCCTGAACAGCAGAAGGTGCTGCTCGGCCACGCAGTAAACAGTCACAACTGCCGGTGGGATTTTGGGGTAACTCAATTCTTCCTCAGATGAATCCTGTCACAAGACCTCCAGCTCATGATGTTTCCACGGTGATGGTGGTCTTGCCCACCTTGGGGGGTAGACCAGAGGACGAGGTCGTCTCCGCTCGCTGGTACTGGCGCCCCCCTGCCGCCGCCTGAGCACGGAGGGAACAGTCTACGCTGTCGTGCAGGACCTCCTCCACCCCCTCCCTGTCTCCCAGCGCCCCTCCTCCTCGTTTCCCCCTGTTACCGCCTCCACCCTTCTCCATCGTGTGATCATCCTCCTCCGTCCGCTTGATGTGGCAGCGGCACACCTCGATACCCGAGTCGCCCGTCAACCTGCGATGGCGGAAGTGGTCTTCGTTATCTTCGTTGTCATCATCATCATCATCAAGATCATCTTCCTCTCCTGCTACTCCTCCTCCTCGTCGTTCTTCCTCCTTCCTCCTCTGCGAAGCCACTTCCTGTTTGTGCTCCGCATCATAGCGCTGGTGCTCGAAGAACGCCACACTGGAGGAGAAGAGGGCGTGTTTGGGGAAGGGCTGAGCGGAGGGTGGGGGTGGGAGGCCGGGGGAGGAGCCCCCCGTCTCGTCCCTCCGGTGGGCCGCCAGTGCCCCCAGCGGGTCGGACAGGACCAGTGGACGGACCGGAGGAGACACAGAGGAGGAGGCCGGGGGGGAGGAGGAGGAGGGGGCCAAGGTGGGGGAGAGGATGAGGGGTGAGAGGGGGAAGCGGGGAGGGTGGGGCGGGCGAGGGGGGTTCAGGGAAAGCACGGGAAACGAGCGCCCCGCGCTGTTAGTAGTGGCGGCTGCAGCAGATGGTGGCTGCATTCCGCCTCGGGTTGCCCCAGTGTCAGGGGCAGCACTGGGGATCAGGTCGGGCGGGAAAGGCGCAGAACGCCCAGGCCTGGTCGTCAACGCCATGGCGATGGCCCGATCGGCGCCATCCCCAGGAGAGGAGCCGCGGCTGCTGTCGTAGGTCTCGTCCGTCACTTGCACGGAGAAGGAGGTGCTGGAAGGGGAGGTGATGGAGCAGGACTCGCAGGAGCAGCTGGTGTAGTTATCGGAGCTCTGGGAGGAGGTCATAGCGCTCCTGGCGGGGGTGCGGGTGTGGCTGGGGGGGTAGGGGGTGTGGCTGGGGGCGTGGCTGGGCGGGTACGGACCATGGCTGAGGGGGTAGGGGCCATGTGTAGGATGGTAGGGCCCGGGGTAAGGGTATGGAGGGCAGGGGGGGTGAGGGTGGTGGTGGTCATGGGCATAGGAGGAGCTTGGGCCTCCTAGGGCACCTCCTCCTCTCCCTCCTCCTCCTCGCAGGGCAAAGACGGAGCTGTAGGGGGGAGGAGGGGTGCAGGGCTGAGCTGCCACCTCCTCGTAGGACGGAAGTTTGAAGGAAGCCAGGAAGCCTACGAGAGGGGGATGGTCAAAAACAAATATCCGGTGAAGTGGGTTCCACTAAACTCACTTATATACACAGATGTTATGAGGTTTGGCCAGCTCTTTACTATTTGGCTTTTTGTTTACTTTCTGCTGCTATTTTTAAACATACTTTGAGGTTGACTTTAAAACAGTGAACTTCTCTACTGACGTCAACTGACTTCAGCTGACGACAATCACAAATCCCTCTCACTAGTGATAGTGAGTGGTGGGTTCATACTTAGGTCCAGCATGGAGGTGGGGTAGTTGCAGGCGCCGTTGTAGGCAATCAGGTTGATCTCTCTCTGTCTCTGCTGCTGCTGGAGCCTCAGCTTGGACCAGCGGTGCCGGTACGCACAGAAACAGCTGAACAGGATCACCACGGTCGACAGCAGCCAGAACCCTGCAGTAGCCAGCACACAGACAAGAGCTTAGCTTCAGCTTGCTCCCAAACTCTCTGCTGTTAACGGTAGCATAGTTCACTTTTTTATATAAACTGCTCAAAAAAATAAAGGGAACACTTAAACAACACAATGTAACTCCAAGTCAATCACACTTCTGCGAAATCAAACTGTCCACTTAGGAAGCAACACTGATTGACAATAAATTTCACATGCTGTTGTGCAAATGGAATAGACAACAGGTGGAAATTATAGGCAATTAGCAAGACACCCCCAATAAAGGAGTGGTTCTGCAGGTGGTGACCACAGAACTGAGACACTTCTCAATTCCTATGCTTCCTGGCTGATGTTTTGGTCACTTTTGAATGCTGGCGGTGCTTTCACTCTAGTGGTAGCATGAGACGGAGTCTACAACCCACACAAGTGGCTCAGGTAGTGCAGCTCATCCAGGATGGCACATCAATGTGAGCTGTGGCAAGAAGGTTTGCTGTGTCTGCCAGCGTAGTGTCCAGAGCATGGAGGCGCTACCAGGAGACAGGCCAGTTCATCAGGAGACGTGGAGGAGGCCGTAGGAGGGCAACAACCCAGCAGCAGGACCGCTACCTTTGCCTTTGTGCAAGGAGGAGCAGGAGGAGCACTGCCAGAGCCCTGCAAAATGACCTCCAGCAGGCCACAAATGTGCATGTGTCTGCTCAAACGGTCAGAAACAGACTCCATGAGGGTGGTATGAGGGCCCGACGTCCACAGGTGGGGGTTGTGCTTATAGCCCAACACCGTGCAGGACGTTTGGTATTTGCCAGAGAACACCAAGATTGGCAAATTCGCCACTGGCGCCCTGTGCTCTTCACAGATGAAAGCAGGTTCACACTGAGCACATGTGACAGACTTGACAGAGTCTGGAGACGCCGTGGAGAACGTTCTGCTGCCTGCAACATCCTCCAGCATGACCGGTTTGGCGGTGGGTCAGTCATGGTGTGGGGTGGCATTTCTTTGGGGGGCCGCACAGCCCTCCATGTGCTCGCCAGAGGTAGCCTGACTGCCATTAGGTACCGAGATGAGATCCTCAGACCCCTTGTGAGACCATATGCTGGTGCGGTTGGCCCTGGGTTCCTCCTAATGCAAGACAATGCTAGACCTCATGTGGCTGGAGTGTGTCAGCAGTTCCTGCAAGAGGAAGGCATTGATGCTATGGACTGGCCCGCCCGTTCCCCAGACCTGAATCCAATTGAGCACATCTGGGACATCATGTCTCGCTCCGTCCACTAACGCCACGTTGCACCACAGACTGTCCAGGAGTTGGCGGATGCTTTAGTCCAGGTCTGGGAGGAGATCCCTCAGGAGACCATCCGCCACCTCATCAGGAGCATGCCCAGGCGTTGTAGGGAGGTCATACAGGCACGTGGAGGCCACACACACTACTGAGCCTCATTTTGACTTGTTTTAAGGACATTACATCAAAGTTGGATCAGCCTGTAGTGTGGTTTTCCACTTTAATTTTGAGTGTGACTCCAAATCCAGACCCCCATGGGTTGATAAATTTGATTTCCATTGATAATTTATGTGTGATTTTGTTGTCAGCACATTCAACTATGTAAAGAAAAAAGTTTTTAATAAGATTATTTCATTCATTCAGATCTAGGATGTGTTATTTTAGTGTTCCCTTTATTTTTTTGAGCAGTGTATATATATTTCTAGCAGGAGGACTGATAAAAAGTACATCCCCATATATTTAGGTGGTATGATAACTTTTGAAACTGCTAATTTGATCTAAATCTTTATTCCATAACTATAAGCAGTAAAACAACAGTAAAACAAAGAAAAACGTTTTAGCTATTTGCGCTTGGAAGCTTAGTTAATAAAATGTCACTTGGTAATTTAAGTGCATTAAATGTGACCTACACCACAATTCATAATAGTAGGTGCAGCAGCCGGTTTCTCCACAGCAATGGCCCGTTTCACAGAGGTAGCCGGGCTTGTTGTTCACCCCGGGACAGTATTTGGGACTGACTATGGGTTGGCTGCCAGAAGTCCCGTGAAATGTCACCACCTAGCGAAAGAAACGCGTCTTCACAATATATCCATGCCATTGCAAGAATAGCTCAAGGAAAGTAACCAAATTAAATTACATAAATCCTTACCATCACACTCTTGAAACTATTCTTTAATTAAATGAAAAAAGTTGTACCTTATTAATTAATTCCCCATCTGTATGTTTGTCAGAAATGGCCACCTAAAATAACATAATAGAAAGAAGCTTTTGTCGTTTATTGTAATTGTATTGTAAAAAAAAAATACAAACTGCATTGCATGTAATATGTCCCTAATCAAGCCTGTAGTGGCGGTGCAGGCGGTGCGTCGTACCGTGGAAGACTCGGTGCCATCCAAGCCCTGCAGGGACATGGTCATCTGGTGAACAAAATGCACACACACACACGCAGGAAAAACCTGCCGTTTATATGGCTGACATTTCAAAATGGAAAGAAATGTCAATGGGTTAAGGGCACGGTAAATACCAAAGATCGAGTGTGTGCAAGTGATAGAGAGAGGTAGAGAGAGAGGTAGAGAGAGGTAAAGAGGTAGAGAGAGCGAGAGTTGAGTGATTCAATGGAACAAGATGGGAGGGCCGCAGAAATAGAAGGTAAAGAAAAAAAATGTATGGCAGCCAAACTATGCTTAATTGACAACTGTGTGTCTGAAAGAGCACAAGATCAACACGTTAGACGTATTAAGACGCGTATAAGTCTATCCAAGGGCCTATTTTCTAACCAAAAAACTATATTCTGAGCTGGACAGAAGCTGTTCTTTGAAGGAGAAGGGAAAGGAGAAGGAGTAGAAGAACATGAACAAAAAGAGGAAGGGCGAGAAGAGGATGTGGCTGATAAAGGCTGAGTTATGGAGCCCATGTGATTCCCATGAAGGGACTTTTTAGCTTCAGTAGTGCCAAACACAAGTGCCTCATTATCATCTGCCTCACCTCTGACTTTAATCGCCCGTCACGCCCCCGTGTTTCTCTGCACGCGCATGAGAGAGAGAGAGAGATAGAGAGAGAAATAAAGGGAAAATGCCCCTCTCTGTGCTATTGTAGCAGGGGCCCCTGTCCCAGACAATGTGAGTATAGGAGCCGCGGGTGCTTGCTCTGTGTGTTACACTGAGTCTGCATCGAGTGAAACCTCAACGCTTTGTTAGCTGTGACCGCTGTTGATGTTGACCGGGTGTTGAACCCAAGATAACACAAAACACAAGCACATGTACACAGGCATGGACAAGGGCAAACACATTAATATATACACACACAACACACACACACAAATAAGCATGCAAACACACTAGGGCTGCGATTTGGCCTGTACATTTAATTAATCGGGAAAACTTGCAATCAAAAAACAAAATACATTATGAACAACATTTAAAAAAATATCATAAATCTGATTTTATACACCCGCTATATTAAAATCAAATTACAAACCTTTAGATCTCAGCAATTGCTTTATAATTATTGTTTTTTATGTACAAAGTAGGTGCCACTGAATATTTATTTTAATAGATAATCTGTTAAAAACAATGAATAATCAAAATCACAATATATTATTGGGTAAAATAATCGAAATTATAATTGTTGTCGAAATCATGCAGAGGGTTACACACACACACACACACACACACACACACACACACACACACACACACACACACACACACACACACACACACACACACATAAACACAAGCACACGTGTACACACAAAATCGACCTACTTCCACATACAATCGAACATACTGTAGTACTGATATTACTATTACTATATGGTAGTAATTCTAAGGTTAGTATAACAGCTCAACAAAATGTCTCACATAGTACCACCCTCCAAAGGATGGATATTTACACATGTATTGCGTTAAGGTACGACACCCAGTAGTTAATTAAGTTAATTAATACTACTACTGTTACTACATTAGCAAGTGTTTCAAGCTTGTATGGCACATTTTGGCACAGCACAAGGTTTTTTTCGACTTAAATTGTTTCAAAACTTTTCAAAACTGAAATTGTTGTTCTGCCTCAATTTATTTGTCCCAAAGATGCAATATCAATGTGTGCAGAACTCTTTTAATTAATCCCAGTCATTGATGAATGAAAAGCATAAACTACCGTTGATTAAACTGCATGGGCTCGAGTTGCCAAACTGAACAACAAGGAAATTATATAGGGCCCTATGATTTCCGCGATGCGTAAATCGGAATCGCGGAATTTGGTACTAGAAATGTAATCAACTGTAAAACGTGGAATATTGCAGAATTTGCAACATTTTCCATAATTTGCCTCAAATTTATTAAAAATTATCTGCAGATTCAAGACGAGAATTTATTCAGGACTCTGTGGCTGTGTGCGCCGAGTTTGACATCCCCTTTGAAAAGCTAAGAAAGCTACGCCCGTTTCTAGTGAAGCATTGCAAACTAGGGGAGCGTTGCCCGTAAATGAGAGCAGCCTCCGGCAAACTCACCGTGTGTTGCCGTGTGTTCGACGAACATATAACTGCCGTTCTACAGAAGATCGTTCTAAACATCGTCATTGGTGAGCTCATGCAAATTGTGATATTCCAAACGACGAGCTATCATGTTGAAATATTGCCATGCTGTCAGCCGCTGTCTGCCTCTCCATCTATCTGTTGTTCCATAGTTCCAAATAGTGCAATGTTGTGTGCATCATTAAAAATGTACTGTTATATCTTATTAAATTGTTGACGTTTTATTAATTCACATAAGTAGACACTCTTTCTGATTATAACATTAGCACAAATCGTAAAACACAGAATTCAGAAAAAATAAATAAAACGGATTTCTTAGGGTTCTAATTATAAGCATGAGCATTTATGCAACAGCCCCTGACTTAATTTATTTCCTTAATTTTTCTTTTTTTGAGCGACCTGATTAGCTGGGGTTTTCGAGCGATCAGACTGGTTGACGTTGTCGAGCGATCGGATCTGATTAGCTGGGGTTTTCGAGCGATCTGATAGGCTGGGGATTTCGAGCGATCTGATTGGCTGGGGTTTTCGAGCAATCAGATTGGCTGGGGATTTCGAGTGATTTGATTGGCTGAGGATTTCGAGTGATCTGAATGGATGGTGATTTTGAGCATTCGGATTTGCAGGGTTTTGGAGCAGTCAGATTTGCTGGGGTTTTGGAGCGATCGGACTGGCTGCGGTTTTTCGAGCGATCGGACTGGCAGGGGTTTTCGAGCGATCAGATTGGCTGTTTTCTTTTTCGAGCGACTGGATTTGCTGGGGTTTCCAAGCGATCGGACTGGCTGGGGTTTTCGAGCGATCGCACTGGTTCCAGTTAAATCGAGTGATCGGACTGGCCGGGGTTTTCGAGCAATCATACTGGCCGGGGTTTTCGAGCGATCGGACTGGCTGGGGCTTTCGAGCGATAGGACTGGCTCCGGTTTCGAGCGATTGGAATGGCTGGGGTTTTCGAGCGATCTGATTGACTTCCTCTTAATTAAAGAATACTTGCATAAGGAGCTAGAGCATTTAAGTCTAAGGGTTGGATGAGTTTATGTGAATTGATGTACCATGTTCCTTATTTTTTCATTCCTGTAAACTGTTGTCATTATTATTGTTGTCATTATATATATAAGTGGATAGGTATTAACATATTTCTTATGTTATTTTCCATTGTTTCAGGCCACGCCATCGAAATCGACGGCTTTCTTTGTGTTTGATTTCCATTACACCAAGCAGTGCCTCCCCCAACTGGGAGTTTCTTCAGCATGCGGTGTATCACGTTAATGGACATGAGTCCTCATCTGTGAGTTTATTTTGGCCCATACTAGGGTCATGTACACTAGGGTGTGTGTACATTGTGTGTGTACAAGGATTGTTTGTTCTTTGTTAATATAATGATGTTGTGCTATAATTCAGTTTGTGATTTTGGGGCTGTAAGAAGCTGTTTTATACACGGGTGTTTTTATCAACAGCCCCTCTAATTAGCACCAGGGATGTTCATGTGTTCATGAAAAGGAGCTTCAAAAAATATATTTTGTCAGGCGTGTGTGTGGGGTGGTACATTGGTGTTTTTTTTGTAATGATTTGAAAAAACAATCATAGAATGATTTTGAGCTGTAAAAAACTGTAATTTCACTCACTAGGTAGGGTCAAATGAACAACCCTGGGTTAAATGGTAAAACCAGCACTTTGGTAAAACCAACGTGTTCTGTCCCATAGTTACCCAGCGGTGGGGTTAAAGTTGGGTTGTTTTTTATTCCACCGTTTTTTATTTTTTATCTCACCGTTTTTACAGTGTAAGGTTTTATCCAGCTGAGCTGGTCGCCTCAGAGTAAAGTAGGCATCACACAAAATGGTCGTTTTTGATCCAAAGCAGGAGCTAAGAAAAGCATTTGCATAGGAGAGGAGCGCGCTTCATCAGTGGCTACACTACGACTGATTGCAACAAGTGGATGCCTTAATGGGTGCATTACGGGCCTGTTCCGGTTCACTGTGACTGATTAGGGCGCTGTCTTCTGCACTTCTCTTCAAGGAGACGCGTGGGAAGTCAGGGGCCCTGATTGAAATGTCCAAATGATTGTTGGAAAAACAACAATAACAACACTTTTTGGAGCATTTTTCTAAAAGAGAAAAATAATTTAACTAGAAACTGACTAAGGAACAAAGGAGCAAGTGATAGAAATTCCAAGAGCAGGTTCCTTATTCTGGTATAGGGTATAATAATGCAGTCATCATATATATATATATGAATTTCAATCTTTCCCCGTGTCAAATTTGTAATTAACTTGATGTTAAAAAAAAAGCAAAATGTTTAACTTACCGAGTTTTTTTTCCCTAGTAGTGGAAAAGACCCAGTAATGCCTTTTCACACTGTTTAATATTGTTGTATACTTCATAACACCACAATTCCTTGTAAGGTAATATTTCAAACCAATACATGTTTATATTGGCAACACACCAGAGTTCAAACCTAGGGGTCCAAAAAACATTCCATAATTGGTTCCATAATCGGGATAGTTCCTCAGGACATTTCCAGTGTCCAGCTTTGATAGATACTATATTTGTCCATCTCAAGGTATAACAGTATACAGAGTGTGAAAAACCAATTTTCTAATGTTTATATATTTCATCTCACTTGGAGTGGTAGCCTACCCCTCTTATGGTTATACAATCATTATCAGTAACTTAATTAGCGTATATTATATGTGTTGTGGTCTGCGTAAATGTGTGTGTAGATTTCCTGGCGCATTACGGACATTTATCCTAACGGAGTAGAGAAAGGGGATGGGGGCAACTTTTCATTAAAGTGCAGTCGTTACACATCGCCTCGACACAGTAGACACAGTAGAAAACAAAATACTTCGAAGGCGCGCCACTAATTGGCTCACTTTCATGCTGGCTGAGAAACAATTGCTGCAGTGCATTGAAATGTTGCGGTCTCGAAAATGTTGAGCTATAGGCCTACAATGAATAATTAAATCATATTACCAAATTGTTGCTTTGCTCACAATCAAACACATGAAAGAGTATGAATTATGTTTGTCAACACAACAGGCCAGTCAGGAAGCATGTTGCCCTGCAAGTAGAATCATAGCCCAGCTGTTGACATCATGCGTTATCAAAGACAAGATGTGGACCACGTTACCTCCTCGGCCTTTAACCCAAGGCAGAACGTCAGCGTTTTCTCTGGATCCATGACGGGAGACGGATACCGGCGCAAAACACAAAACAAGCGATACGTGACCCGGGATGTTATTATTCTGCTAAGCCCCCATCTCTCTCCCACTCCTCAGCCGCGGCCTCCCCTTTCGCCATTCCTCCTGAGCGTAAAAAAACCCGCCAGCCTCGTAGATGCTGCTGTGGAAAAGGCGCCAATCCCAAAACCTTATTTGGCTCAGACCGGAAACTATTCCGATGAAAACGTCACTACGGTCGCTCGCCAGATGTTTGTTATATTTGCGAAATTGTACGCTCCACTATTTTCGAGATAAGGCCGGGGATGTATGATGTCATGTATTTCCAGCCCACAAAGTACTTGGGAAGAAGAGCAGCGCACATGATTGGACAGAGCGCATAGCAACAGTAGCAGATTGTTTTACTTTATTCTAGCACGCCATCGACGTTCAAAGGATATCATTTAACCAGAAACCACATTTTAGTAAATTGATCGAATGACTAGGGTTATTCTATGCGATCAAATAGTATAATAGTTGAATGCCTATATGTTTCCTTGGCCGGTTGATTCTCACGCAATTACAACGTGATAATGTCCACAATGTGGTTTTATTTTCAAAAATGTTTAAAAAAACGAGTAATTCGTTTGTTCTCGAATTATCTCATTTTATACTGTTCTGGGTTATTGGCAGTAGGCCTGCATATCGGATGATGTGTACTACATCGAACTTGGCACAACCAGTCGTCTACAGCACAAACCGTTTATTGTGTTTATTCGTCACTAGAGGGCAGTAGACAACATTATATGGATGTTTACCCCTTGCCGTGACGTCAGGTTGAAAAAAAGTTAATCGTTAACATGTTTCCCTGTTATTGTTTATTTCAAAATAAACTGTGCTCATTATTAATTTCATTAAAAAACTGTGTGTACATTTGTGTGCTCGTGCATGCGGCAGATGTCTGTGTGTGCATGCGTGTATAAACCTGCATGTGTGTGTCTCTGTGCGGCAGGTGTGTGTCTCTCTGTGTGCGGCAGTTGTGTGTGTGTGTCTGTGTGCGGCAGGTGTCTGTGTGTTTGCATGCGTGTGTATCTGCATTTGCCGGTGTGCAGGTGTGTGTGTGTGTGTGTGTGTGCCCGCATGTGTGATATACCCCCACCCCCCCTCCCCCCCCCCCCCCCCCCCCTCCAATCTTGTATACCTGAAATTCCTGATAGGCGAGTTTGGGGTTTTTGTTCAACAAAAGGCTGTCTTGTGTTCATCATATATGAATGTGAGTGTATTAATCATAACATAACCAGATTAACCAGGAACAATAGTGAGCAGGGTGTGTTTCTGAAGCAGTACTTCCACATGCAGGCATTGTAGCAATAGGTCCTGTACACACAGGCTAGCCAGTTGGTAGTTACTGAAAGCCTATACTGTTCGCCATGTGAATGGCATATGTAAATATAGGCAGATTTACATTTACCTACCCCACCTGTTTTACATCTATAGGGTCACTACTGCTGGATTTCCTTCAAACCAAGACTTATAATCATTGCATATTATTAGCTTCAGAACACAGCATACATGTTTGTACCTTTTGTTTATGAGAAAGCAATCTTTTTTTTAATTGACAACTCAAATGAGATAACTGTCTGTTAAACTGTCGTTAAAACCAAATACTGAAAGCGAATCCAAGTAACTTTAAAGAGCAATCATTTGACAATCAGATATAGAAAATATTAACTTGCATCGGACATAAAGTTCAAAGGTTTGATATATGATGTCAATGTGGAAATTAAAGTTAGATTATTGCTAAGTTTTACATTGTGTGGAGACCAGAGAGTAGCCCACACACAGAATGAAACAAACAAAATATTTCAGTCTTGCAGGTGAGGAATTGGTCCCTGTATGCCTACACTCCAAGGTTTATAAAGACTGCACTGTGATGACTTCATGAGATCATGTCCATCCTAAATGACTGTATAAATAAATGTATTAAAACTTGTCAGATTTAAATGGTATTTGCTTATATACAGGCACATCAAACATACACGGCAAATTAGAAAGGGGGCCTTTGCCCTTGCTCTTCTCTCTCCATTTCTGTCCCTCCCTTTCCCTCTTTCTTTTTCTCCACCTGACTCTGTGTCTCTCCCTTACTCTCTCTTACTCTGTGTGTAATAATGCAACGAAAAATGGGTTTACAAAACAAAGCAACCAAACTCACCAATCACCCTTCCTCTTCCTCTTTCTTTCTTTCTCTCTTTCACTCTCTCTGTCTCTCTACTTAAATAATTAAATCATTGCACATCAAAGATGAAAACATATTAGTGATGTGATTTTCCAAATTTCCCGATGAAAACCTAAATGTTTGGGTTACTAAGACATTGGACAGTGACTCTCAGATGGCAAAAACAAAACAAAACAATCAAACAAATCTCTTAAGGCTCAAAGATAAATCAGGGTTCTAGTGGCAGAACCTGTATTCTGGACTAGTACGGCTATATTTAATATGGTTTTTCACTATAGGGAACCACACAGTAAGACCTTAACACATATACTGTGGCTCCTTATTTTTAAAACCATTGAAAAATAATTTTTATTTCACAACTGTTTGCTCGACAAAACTACAAGCACGATTTAAGAATAATCAAATGGTGTTTAGCGTCTGCTAAACGACTACATAGTAAATGTAAATCGATATTGTGTTTGTAAATTGGCCAAAGTTACATAAACACATACTCAGTGGTGGATTAAAGTGGTCATGGGCCCCTGGGCTACTGTTTTTGTAGCCACCTCCCTTGAAATAGTTATATTTTAGGCATGTTTTATTAAAGGTTTTATATTGTGTTTTATATAGCATATCTTTTCATATAATATATCTGTATATCTACAAACATGTCAGTCTTCATAGAGTGGAGGTGTGAAAAGGCCTGTGCCAATAAAACCCACTTCAGCCATTTTGGCATGGCCACAGGGGAGCTTTTTAGTTGGGAGACCTCTTAGTCTTTTTCCTTGTCTTTAACCAACAATGACGTTTTTTAATCTTCCCTTAAGCAAGCATTCATGACGCAAGCATTCACACATCATCTCTCCATCAAACTCTGTGACCTCCAGGTTGGTCACGGTTGGTCCATCAAACAGTCTCTGTCTACCATGCAGCTCCCATGAACAACGCTGTCCGAGACGGTAATCCTCCTAGAACCAACCTGTCCATCCTAGATACGTTGCCACTGCCATCATACTGAAGTGCAACATGACGGCTGGAGGGCTGTTGTTTTAGTTGTGTTGGTGCTGTTGCATTGTTGTGGCTTTTGTGGTTTTGTTGTTGTTTTGACATTATTAACATTGTTGTTGTTGGTGTTGTTGTTTTTGTTGTGGATTGCTGTCTTATTGTTGTTAAGTTGTTGTGTTTTTGTTGTTGTTTTGTTGCGTTCTGTTGTTGTTGCATTGTTGCTGTATCTTGTGGTTATAGTCATTGTGTTGTTGCATTGTTGTGCTGTTGTTGTGTTGTTGTTTCAAATGAGTTCACTGTTAGTTTTATATCAGTGCTAACCCTCTAACTCCACCAGAAGGTGTAGTAATGGGACTCTTTTGTGTGCCCTGATGTTTGTGGTATAACCGCAGAGGTAACCTGGGTTATCTACTATTGGTTAATGTCTTCAGTGCTCCAGAAAACACCACTCTATTCTGTGGAAACCACACAGAGAACAATGAAGCACAGGCAACACACCACTAGAACCTAAAATCAGAACAGCTCTTACTATCCCACGCTGTTTGTAACACACTAACCACATGATGACGAGGCATGGCTAGGTCACGAGGGCACGTCAGGTGATGTGTGGTGAGATGTTTTTTTTCTGACGACTGCATGTCCAGTGGTCGTTCTACCTCTCTCTCTCTCTCTCTCTCTCTCTCTCTCTCTCTCTCTCTCTCTCTCTCTCTCTCTCTCTCTCTCTCTCTCTCTCTCGCTCTTATTTTAAATGTGACTCATCCCCTGATGGGAGGGAGAGCACACGTGGAAATCCTCCACATAGATTATTGGAAAATCTCAGGATTCTCACATTAAAACAGTTTTTTTTTAACTCTCCCTTGCTTCGAATTCGGAAGCCAGCGGACAAAATCAAACGAAGCAGGAAACGTTCCTAACGGCATGCATACCTACATGAAGTTTTGTTGCTCCTCTGTACTTTGTCCCAAAATGAAAAAAAAGAAAAGTGAGCCAGACAGGAGTTCTGAGGAATGAAAGAGCTCATGTGACTTTGTTATGGTCTCCGTCTTTGTCTTTGACACCGAATTACAATACCAAAGACTTCCTCTCTCCGCACGAAACCCTTCAAGCTACCCTCCCAACCAAAGCCAAACAACACAAACAGTCTGGCCCCGCAGCCTAGCGTGACTCCATGACAGGCCCTAGCTCGTCGGCCGTAGTCAACATAATGAGGGTTGTAAAGGCCCCTAGACTCACAGACGGAAACACAGACAAAGCACGCACACAGAGGCATACACACACATGCAAAGAACCTGCTTGCATATACATATACACACACACACAAACACAAATATTTACATGAATGCATGGACGTGCTAGCACATACACACACACAAACACACACGCGCACACACACACGCACACATACACACACATGCACGCACACACACACACACACACACTCGCAAGCACACACACACACACACACACATGCACAAACACACACACACAAGCACAAAACACACACACACACACAAACACAGATGGGCACACACACATACATGCACCCCAAGCATAAATGTCAATCATAGTTACCATGTGGCTAAGGTCAATCAACAAAAACACTCATAGGACCATAAGCAGTTGAGCCGTTCCATGCAAAGTGTTTAGACATTGTATCCTATGCAAACATACATGGACATATTATAAACTACCATATCACATATCACTGCCACTCCCATCTAGCAAATCAAATTATTTTTGTTGTTGGCTGTATCACATGCATGATGATGACGCCAAACAGACCATATCTTCAGACAGAAGCCAATGGAATGTCCCAAAGTTAAGCGATAAGATAGGTGTTCTAAAATCTCTTCAGACACGCTAAATAGCTAACAATAACTTGTTAGCACACTGAGTAAATGAGTGATGCTCACATGACCTACAAACACAAACACCGCACGATAAATGTTCAGACATAATGGAAATAAATATGGTGAGTAATAATTCTGGAAGAAAGAAAAGCCAAAAACGATTAATTCCCGGTGGGTACTCAAGAGAAAACACTTTGTGCATGGGGGGTCGTGGTGTGTTCTGAGAGCTGTGTGTTGGGAGTGTTGGCTGTGTTTAAAATCTATCAGTCCCAAATCAACTCTCCAAGGGAGGACAGAAACTGGCCTCCACAGTTAATTGATGGCCATGATTATGGCCAGGCTTGGCTGAGCTTTTGGACAGAATTGATTTATAATGCAATGAAGAGTAGTGGTGTGTGTGTCAGGGTGGGGGGGGGGGGGGGGGGGGGGGCTGGGGCATGGGGCATGGGGTGGGAACTCAACCACATGCCAAACAGGGAGTGAAGGAATCTAACTCAATGAATGGAACTGAAATAGATTAAATCGACCAGATTTGAGTAAAAGAAGCCAAACAAAAGTACATTGAAGCCTGCTCTACGAATAAATGTTTTTCCTTCAATTCTCTATTTTTGTGTTCCTCTTCCCTTTTCCCTCCAGGGCCGTGGTGGCTCAGCGTCTGGGGATGGTGTGTTGACACAAGGTCTTTGTCTGAGAGGTCCTGAACAGAACAAGAGGTCCCAGGAGAACCTCTGGGATACCCAGAGAACACAGAGGACTCTGCACGTCAGGCCAGAGAAAACACAGAGCTCCAGACCTCTGGATGTTGCGTTTGCTGTTGTTGTTGTTTGCTGAGGTACAGCAACAAACAACCGCAGTGCAGATTAGTATGGATCAACTTGTGCCGCTACGGCAACAGTTTGAAGTAAAACGTAGAAAAGTGCTGCACTATGGAACTCAACAAAATGTTGAATTTTGTACATTCATCACAAATAAGAATAATGTTATCATGCCTTTCCTCTCCCCACACACACAAGCACACACATGCAGAAAGGTGAAAGACACACTGGCAGAAAGTTGCAAACAATTCATTTTCAAGTGAGCGAGTTAAAAACCTCTTCTTTTCCTTCCCCCTCTCTTCTTTCACTCTCTGTCTCTCTTTATTTGGTTGCCAGAGACACAGTGACCCACGTCCTGCTCCTTCCCCCCACGCAAACACACTGTTGGACATATCCAACATTTTGCTCCTGCAGTATTTCTTTTTGTTTTGCTCACGCAGCGTATGAGCAGCGCACCAATCCCCACCCCCACCACCAACCCAACCCACCACACACACTCCCCTCCCCTCACACACACGCACACATCCTCCTCCTCCCCCTAACACACCCCTCGCTGTGCTCAAGCTCATGCACTCACCCACCCTCCACCTCCCCCTTTCCTGCTGGTTCCTCTTGTTCCAGGAGTGAGGGTCCTGTTGTCGGAGCGGGGTTGAGAGTCACTACCACGGGGTTATTAGCAGAAGACCCCTGGCTGCCTCCGCGGTCCCTCCTCTCTGTATCTCAGGAATGCTGTCGCTAGCAGAAATTCAGCTTTAATGGGGGGGGGGGGGGGGGGGGGGAGTTACAGAATGTACCTCATAATGTGGTAGACGAGTGCGAAGAGATTCAGCACATGATTGGGATGAATGAATTAATGAAAAGCAAACAGAGAAGTCCTACAGAAGGGATCATCTATATATCTATAGATAGAGATTGGGAAGGGATTCTTGTTTTCCTTTTCGGGATGTGCACAGCTGCAGTTGCCAAACATTTGCCAGTGCGCAAAGAGTCGTGGCTGCCATCATCTAACTTGCACACACACACGCATACACACACGCACACACGCACACACACACACACACACACACACACACACACACACACACACACACACACACACACACACACACACACACACACCTTATATAACCTGTTACATTTCCATGTTTTCCCATGTTTAATGAGCTTTCTTTCTTTTGTTCTTTTGTTCTTTTGTTATTTCGTCCTTACTTTCTTCTTTCTGTCTGTCTTTCCTTCCTTCATTCTTTCATTATACAATTTTGTCATTCTTTCATTATATAATTCTGTCATTCATTGTCTTTCTCTCCATCTTTCTCTCCTTTCCACTCTCTCTGTTTCTCTGTCTCTCTGTCTCTCTCTTCAGCTACAGTGCTGATCGCTGTGTTTTTGTTTCTCCTGTGCTGGTTCCTCTCCCTCCACCCCCTTCCCATTGCGTGGTGGCTGCGTCTGGCAGGGCCTCGGGTTCAAAGACGTGCACACTGCTGCAGAATGTAGGTCAAATGCTGGTGCACAGTTACAGATTAAAAACAGCTGGGCCTTTCGTGGCCCGTGCTCTCTACCTCTACCTCTCTCTCTCTCTCTCTCTCTCTCTCTCTCTCTCTCTCTCTCTCTCTCTCTCCCTCTCCATGTCTGCTTAGGCTAGTGAACAGGCCAAGCACAGTGCTGTCACAACTCTAGCACTGCTTTTGTTTACAATACACCCCACCTCTCACCTCACCCACGTCCTCCTCCTCTTACAGCTACACCTCAGCACTCTCCTTCGGGGGAGGGGAGAATAAATCAAAAATCAAACTGATAAACATGCGCTGGAAAGGAGAGAAGAGGGTGAGGCATTATCTCTCTGACTGCACAGTGCTGGGAAGGTTTACAGATGGATGGATGGTGTGTATTAGCATGCAGTCCAATGCAGCTCTGGGAGGATGACGCATATGCTATGTCGTCTTGCCTTTCTCTCTCTCTCTCTTTCTCTCTCTCTCTCTCGCTCTCTGTCATATCTCTCTCACACGGCCTCTATCGCGTGCTCTCTTTCTCTCTCTTGAAAACTTGAGGGCTTCCTCTCTCGTTCATGTTCTCTTCATGTAATCCTCTTTCAGTTTGCCTCGTAAAACTTCCCCTGGGGGGGATTCATTGCTCCCAACCCACAAGAGAATCCCTCAAAAACAACCGTAACATAGCTGTGGTCGAGGCCTATTGTTTCCAGAAAAAGAAATAAAAACCTTCCTCGACTTCTATACGCTCTAAACGTTTGCTTTTTCCCTCTGGGCCGGACAACGGAGAATGTCTAACACAAATTAACCAAAATGAATTAAGTCTGGATTGACTCAGAACAGAGGTGAAGCTCAGGCTGACGTCACCTTTAACGTGCTTAGATTAGACCTGCATTGACCCCTCCAACCCCCACACACACGCATTCACACGCACACACACAAGCGCACACACACACGTGTTCACACACATACACGCACACACACACATGTACACACAAACACACACACACTCACAAACACACACACACACATATACACACACACACCATCACCCCGCCACATGCTCAGGCACACTCCGCACCTGGGCGTAATTACCTGTGTGTTTGGCCTGGGCCTCAAGGTCATCTCTGGGGTCTGGAGAGAAGAGAGATGGTTCAACTGGCCTTCTGGGGCCCCTCTAGACTGTGATGCTCAGCCCTCAGCTGCACAGCACACACATACACACACACACACACACGTATAGGCACACACAGATACCCATACAGACACATACGCGCACACATACACATGCATGCATATAAACACACATGCACACACACATGCACACACACACACACACACACACACACACACACCCATACTCTCTCTCTTATACATTATAATCACACACACACTCTCTCTTTACACATTACACACACACACACACTATCTCTCTTACACATTACACACACTCACGCACACACACGTACTTTCTTGTATACATATAGTACATGGAACATGTACATATGCTTACTAAAGACAACTACATCACAGGCTAATATTTCGCAGGCCCCGAGACAATGGCTATTACATGTTTTGTTACTGGCGCCGCAAGCACACACATACACACACAAACGCACACATACACACACACACACACAGACACACAAATCACTGAATGAAAAGACATACAGAGGCAAACACAACGTGTATATACACACTCTCACACACAGATGGCCATGAGATGATTCTCTTCCAGCAGTGTTTGCTCATCTGTTTATTAGTATGTTTAACCCTTGGAGACGCGGCAATACCTTCTCTGCTTTGCTGCAGCGGACAGTATATCAGGAAGACCAATCTTGAAACAAGAAAGGATGACTTGGTGGCTTGGATTGTGCAATCACACTAAAAATATATAGTGAAATGATAAAGGGATGGGAATGGTGTGAACTACTGTGCGTGCAACGGTGCTCATGTGGTTCCAGTATCAGGGAGAATCCAATCGAACAGTGGGTGGTCTGTCACCTTGCTTCTCTCTGTGCCATTGCCCACCCACACAACGTAGCGACAGAGCTGTTTGCATATTTATAGTGCACTTGTTTGTTGTTACATACCAACTGTTGGGATGTATGAATTGACTGAAGTTCACCTGCTGCTATGGTCACAGATATGGTTGTTTTATTTGTGTCACCCACACAACTCTACCAGCTTGGGTGACGTAGTGCAGCAGGGAGGCCTACAGAGACTCTGACAATGACACAAATGAACCAAAGAAATCAGGAAAGTCCAGGTGAACTTGTTGCCATCAAATTTGAATAAATGTGAAATAAAGAAAACAGGATATTTGATTACGTAATAACATGGTGAACATTTTCATCGCTGTGTGTATATGCGCTGGCAATGTTGCTCATGCTCCAACAATTGAAGTGAGATGTTTTAAAGAAACTACTGAAGTCCACCGACAATATGCATTTTTCCTATGCATAGAAGGGTTATAAATACCCACCCTTAAATAGAACAACATGTGCCATAAGTCAAAGACACAACACGGTTTCAAGGTAGTTACGGGCATAACTCTCGTGGGTGTTCCTAACAATTGAACAGCACACTTTAATATTACAAGTTACAATACAAGTTCGCAATGACTAACTGTGTTTATCTCGGTGTTCATTCGCCAATTCGTGTGCCATTGTGTCATGGTAATTAACAGTTTAAGTTTGTCAATAAGTCGGTATTTCAATATAAAACAGTGTTTGAAAAGATTTCTTAATTGTTAGGCAGAGCAAAAGTCTGAGAATTCTAATAAGACGTAGGCGTGTGTGTGTCTGTATGTGTGCATTATGGTTGTTTTTCTATTTATGTGGATCTGTGTGTTTGAGAGGGCTGTCATCCTGTTTATTAATGTATTGTTGTAATGCTTTGGACCATTGAATGACTAAGGCAGGGTTCATGTGGTTCAATGTCTCAGAGATGATTAGTGTCTGAACCATAGAGTGTATAATTACTGATTTTTTATACATTACATTGCTGATAAATGTTAACGCGTAACACCAACTATGACGAGAGAATGCTGCACATTAAAATCAAAATAATTGAACGTCATTGCAGGTCTTATGTGTGTTACAAATGTGAGCAGTTGGTCTATGTCATCAACAACAACAAACAAATAGCTTAAAGCGATACACGATGGAAACAGGTTTCTATTCAAACTAACTTGTGATCACTAGAACAGAGCACATTGATCACATTGATATGGAATGACAAGTAGCCTGTGGACAGTAAGAAACTGTAATGGTAGGAGTTCTATGCTGCGTTTGGCGATCTCCACACGTGTGTGTGTGTCAGCCAGCGTTTGGTTCCACACCCCTGCCTCGCCCAACAAATATTTCCAGACAGTTACCTTTTACGTTTTTTTCCACAGCAGATCCATTCCTGTGACACACCACTGGGTGGTTAGGACCAGTCCATGAGTATCAGTCTTAACACATGCAAACAAAGCACGTGTTGCATCAGGCTAAGCGGGTAGGAATGAATGGGATAGTAGTGTTCGCACAGGATGAATGCATAAATAAGTGGTCTCAGAAGACCTAAACATCTTTTTGGAGTGATGGGTTGGACGAAGAAGCCTTTGATTGAATTGTTATGACAGAAATGTGTCAAGGATTATGCTCCTCAAACACCAATGCAATTGGTGTTTTGTGCAATTCAGCCTTTGCCATGGGCCTTATTTACCTAGCGGCCAGCTGACTGGTGGAACTGAATTCGGAAGTCATGTGCGTTCAGTTCCACAACCCAGCGTTGGGAACCAAGATGGCCACTTAGTGAATTAGGCCCATTGTTATTAGAATTGTATTTGACAATATTTGTATGCTGTCAGATGAAGTTTAATATCTGTATGAAGCCCGATGAAGCCCCTTTACCATGTCAAAATCTTTCTTGCCAGTGTTAAGCACCTTAAAATAAAATATTGTGTGTGTAGATTTCTGTACTCTAAACAGAAACAGTAGGCTTACAGTAGGCCTCTGTTCCCAGGCATCTTCTGTGACTTTTGCTTGAACCAATGCATTGTGTAGAATGTAAGATTTCAATTGTTCTACTAATATTGAATGATGAGACCTTTAATCTGTTGAAATATTTGTCTATTTATTTAAGTTTTATTCTGTATATGCTAGGGCTGAAATTGAATACTTTCATCACTTTTCTCAGTTTCTGGCCTATGGTCCATGGTAAATAAAGTGAGAAAGAAAGGTGACTTTAAATTATGAATACAATCTGACTATTTAAATAAATGATATTGCATTTTAATAACAATGTAACTGAGGCATCATATCTAAGCAGGACCATGTTTCACCCTCAACACTGAAACATTGACTGTTATGAATCATTGAAAGACTTCTGGTTGGTTTATGAGAGCATCGTTTTCGATTAGGGCATGATCACTTTGAGTCATTCCAGGAAGTAAAATACGGTATAGTTGTATATCAGCCAGGCATTAGAGGTAGCGTTATAAAAAGACCATGGCTTATCTTTTGACTGAAACTGACCCAATGCCATTTTTTTCAGCCTTCTCATTTGACAGGTTAAAAGCTAATTACACTTTGGCTCAGCAACTTTTTTTTTTTAACACTGCACTCTTTGTGATAGTTGGCCATTTAGTTGGCCACGTTGGATTTGCTGCCAAGCCGTTGGTGTGCCAACTGACCCCAAACCAAACAGTTCACCCACAGACAAAACCAGTAAACAAACTAGTAAACAGCGAGGGAAAAGGAAATTAGAAGATCATGAGTTGGACGTTGTTACCGGTTATCTTTGGGAATGTGGTTAACTACAATATAAAACGAAACGTTGTGAAGATATAACGTTTATTTCATAATGATCAACTTTAAGTTCATTAAATTGTACAATGTGTATTTAAATCCTGGGTCATGTGCTCCCTTATCTTGAAAACATGGGAATACTTTTTCTGCATTTTGACACAATGGGGCTAAATGTTATTTGCAACTCATGTGGATGTTGCAGGACAACAATGCTGTTCTGCAAACGTTGGCATCCATCTGAAAAAAGGCAGGGTTGTTGTGGATTGCTGCGCCCCCGGCAGACTGACAAGCCATCAGTCTACCACGGACCAAAACAATCCGTAGGCCTACATGTTGTACTTAATGTAGCTACAAAAGGTAATTTTAATTAGGTCTGGTTATCCTAACAAGTCAGTTAGTTGTATGTAAGTTATGCATTTAAAGCAATAATTAGGCGCTGAAATTTGGTTCATGTAGTCTATTTTTGTAGACTATAATGATGTTACATTGTCAACTGTGATGTTGAAACAAGCAATTATGATTAAAAAACCAAAATCAACTTGATTTACCTCTCGAGATTGGAGTAACTCCAAACTGGCACAGAGAAGTTCTAGGTTTTCACTTGACTACGCAACTTTGCAATGTGGCCAATCACAAGCTAGTCTTATGTGTTACAACCAATGGGCAGCAAAGGAGGCGGATCTTATATGCTGTTGCCAGGGTATGGACTTGTACTTCTGTACCGCCGGCCAATCCGAAGCACCCCACGGGCTCTCACGCTAATAATGAGCAACAACAGGTACTGACCGAAAGCCGTTTAGCTTTTCTTATTGGACCAGACAAGTGTCACTCTGTGAGTTTTAGTTACGCGCTGTTGATATGACTAGTTTGGAGCCTCCAGACCCACAACTGATTATAGACGCACATATCAAGCAAAAGCAGTTCAGGCTTGACTGCATAACCGCATCATATATGCTACTTGTACATTTGTGTAAATAGATTTATTTTTTATATTTTTTAACGAGAGAACAGCATGGAACTTAATTCTCTTCTAATTCTGCTGGAGGCTGCAGAATACTTGGAAAGAAGAGACAGAGGTAATTAATGTCCAATAGCAACATTGACTGGATTAATTATAATGTAGGCAGTAATATAATGACACAAAGATAACGGTAGAACAATTAAGTGTGTGTTCCACTATACGCAGCTATGATGTCACGTTTAACAGGGATTTCACAAGACGATTGATGAGAACAGGACTTGGTCACAAAAAAACTAAAGTTTATGACCATATAGCTGCAAGATCTGTCAAATTCAGTTTGTAACAGTTCTACATATTATCACCTGTCTCTTTGTAGAAAGCAAAAGCATGTGCAGAGTAGACCTAGTGCTTTCGATTTTTTTGTTTAAATGTGAGTGTCAATTTGACAGCGGTAGCCATATACTCTATATAGGCTACTAAACTATGAACTCGGATGTAGGACTACAACAATGTCTGTTAGTAGACGCATTCGCTTTACTTGAACAACGTCTGTATTGGACGCGATGCATATTCGTTACGTTGTTTTCCACTTGTAGTGTCAAATGTGCCATTTCTACATTATAGTTCCCAATTGCACAAATAACTGCTGGCGGTAGCCTACATTTCCAGAAGTGCAAAACATTAACATTCACTGTTTTTACTTTGTCCATAGAAGCAGAGCATGGGTATGCGTCTGTTTTACCATACGATAGCGACTTTTCCACAAAGAAAACGAAATCCTCACCTATTTCAAGAAAAACTCAGAACAATAGGTAAATGTATTCCCGTTTTTTGACAGCATATGCACCTACAGTTGAACTGCTATGTTTTTCAGCCCCACTCCCAGCTAAACTCGCCATGTTTCCGCTGGGCTTGGCTCTGTTGTGATCTCGTATAAACACTGCCACGCGTACACTGTCAACTTCGCTGCTCCCACATTCTCTCCTCGGTCGCTGCAGTTTGACACCTCGACGTCTCTTTGCGACGAATAATCACATAACAGTAAATAACACACATTGAATGCGCTTCGTTTAAGTCCTCGCTCGCATGCTTTTTCCTCTGCATTTCTCCCCTTAACCTTAAACGCCCTGCTTTTACTACTCCGTCGAACAACTTACTATCGCATTCGAGAGCTTATAGTTCGTTATGCGATAGAAAACAACAGACCGTTATGTGAGGAGGAACTAGATACAGCATAAAGGCTTGATATTGATTTTAAGTGCGGCTTGACATGTCACTGTTCTTTTTCCATCTCATTGGCCGAGATGACACTGCGACCTTGTTTACGTTCCCTCATCCCGCTTCTGGTGAGCAACGATTTGGTGTGTGTGTGCGTGCGTGTGCGTGTGTGTGTGTGTGTGTGTGTGTGTGTGTGTGTGTGTGTGTGTGTGTGTGTGTGCGCGCGCGCGTGTATATTAGGGAAGGGGGGTGAGGGTGGGTGTGGCGGCTTCCAACGAAAACACCTTCACACAAACTGCTTGTGACCGAGCCCTGCAGGAATAACCTGGAGTGCCCGTTGGCCCATGCGGATCTGCACGTTCCGATCGCATTGCATTGCAGTTTCCCACCGAGTTAGTAGGCCTAATCACTTTACAAAAAGATTGCGAAACTTTTGGCCTTGAATCGAAAACGCGTTGGGGAGTGGGTTTGTTATGTAGAATCAATTTTATAAAAACTTTTTATTGGTCGCTGGAATGGCGTCGGACATAAGCCTACACACTAGGTCTACGCTAGGCATACAATAAGGAGCTGTTATAAAATGTTAACCACGGAAATAACAGACTCAAAATTTGCAAGAAGCGCTTTGCCTCCTAGTCTCTTTTGTACCCTTAATAAAACTGTACCGATGAACCGATATGAACTCTGCATGATAAATAAAGTGCCATTATGTTTCTGTTCTTGATAGGCCTACATGTCACCCTTTAAACCTCAATATACGGTGATTCTATTGTTCTGCAGAGAGCTAAGTTCTACTATGACTATTCGACTCTTCGGATATTACCCATTTGCAATTGAAAATTACAAAGCACTTTGATGTAATATGTAAATGTGTCATGCAGTGGTAGGCTATGTTACTGTTTTGACGGGTCAGAACTCACTCGTTACGATGCCTGTCAAAGGCCCCAGGGCTCCCAGGATATTCAAATTTGATTAGGATTAGGCTAACACTTCCTTCACCCTTTGAGATACCATACGTCCTGTTTGCTTTGTGGCCCTGAGACAGAGGGAGGCCTGTCAGGTTTATTTAGCCGTTCGTCACGCCAGTGTTTTCGATGATGTAGGCCTACAGTAGAGTCAGCTCTCTCGACTATACTACTCTGAACAGCTGTGGGAACCTCTTCAAAGTATTTGGATGTTCAAATAGTGGAAGAAATCTGAAAGTGTGTGTGTGTGTGTGGGGCGGGGGGGGGGGGGGGGGGGGGGGGCTGTTTCTGTTATGGTGTTTTATGACCCTGGTATCCATGACCGGCGTCTGCGTGCAACATGAAGGGAGTGCTTGTTTGCTACGGCCTTCGGATGCCCTCGCGGCTCCCAGCGTAGTGGAAATCATAGCACCCATCTCCCTCAGAATCACCCACTCGGCTGCGCCGAATTCCGCCACCACCCACCCGTGCAATGCACGTCACAACGTGGGTTCTTACACACAGTCCACGTGCTGTGTGTGTGTGTGTGCACAAGCATGTAACATGAGTTTGTTTACAAGCATGTAGTGTGTGTGTGTGTGTGTACGTGCGTGCGTGTTTATGCACGTGTGTGTGTGGCATCTGCCAGAGGACAACATTGGCTCACAGAGCAGAAAATGTCAGACACACATTGGACACACACACACACACACACACACACACACACACACATACACACACACACATCTGTGGAAGAGGATTTTGTATTGGACACATGCAGGGTTGTAAGCATTCATGATTAGCCCGCTGACTCGGTTAAACTGAAATCAATCAATCTCTGGTTTTGTAATAATTATTTTGTTAAAGCCACATTGAGTTGAACAGCATTATAGATCCATGAGAGCAGAGCTCGTTTGAAGGCCAGGGGGTAAGGCTCACACACTGGAGAGGCTGTTCCTCCCGCACTTGTTTGTTTTCAGTCTGAAAATCACTCCATTTTTGGACTCTGCAAACCTTGTCGACTAGGATGCCCTCTCTCTCCCAGTGTATTTTTCTCTCTCCCCCAACCCCGCCCTCTCTCTTTCTCTGCCCTCTGCCCCCCCCTCTCTCTCTCCCTCCTGAGTCTGTTTCTGTGTCCCTACCCTTTCTTCTTGGCGTGACAGCCTCCATACCCTATATCCATGGCATGCATCTACGATACACTCAGAGGGGGAGCGTGTATATGGGCCACACATGTGCCTATTTATTTAGTTGCACAAAAACAAAAAAAAGCAAATACGAAAATAAGTAAGAGAGGCTGCCTTGCAGCATTTCAGTAATGAGGGATTAACACTGGCTGTGAAAACCACACAATTCACCTCTTATTATATGTTTCACGCTCTGCACCCTGCTAAGAGGAAGAGGAACAACACTTGGCCTACTTAAACCTCTGACCGCGCTCTCCCTGGAAACGTTTTACTCCAAATTCGCCAAATGTTACACATGTCCTCTAATGTCCCCTAAGCGTCTGTCTCTTTCACCTGTGTGTCTTCCCCACTCACACACTTGCTAATTGAGAGCTGACTGATCTGTGTCATTGCTGTCTGTTCTTTGGATGTCATGTTGGAGAGTGGGTTATTGCACTCATCAGGCCTAGCAACACATTCATCATTTTCTGTGTGTGTGTGTGTGTGTGTGTTTGTTCCTTTCAGGTCGTCGCACAATGAGCTGGAGAAACACAGGTAAGAGGATACTATCAATGGCTCCAAATGGCTTGATTATCGTAATCGTCTTCCTATGTTATTTACTCTGCTACGTTTTCATTTAGCCTTTCTATATTGTGTAAAAATAACACCAAAGCAAGTGGTGCTTGTGAAGACCTTAGTTGAATATTAGAAATATCCTTCTTTAGTTCAATGATGACGACACTACAGGGTCGCCACATGATCACCACATGATCAAACCCTTGATGAGGTCAATGGACAGATATATACAAAAAAATCTAAACCCTCACAGCTGAAAACGGATTCAAGTCTGCTTGTATCAACACCGCATGCTATGCCTAGTTCTACCTGCTGTTGGGGTTTGAATACCATGATGCCTTGCCTGATCCAACTGCATTACCTTGTATGGAAGAAGAGACTCGGGGTCAAGAACACGCCCACACCACAATACTACTGCTCTATCACTGACATCATTGGTCATAACTCCGCCCCTCTCTTAGCAACTTCTCATGAGAATTACCAAACGAGTGTGGTTTTATTGTCTGTTGATTGCTTTGCGTTATCGATACAGGGAGAAGCCAGGGTTATCAAAATGTTCTTGTTACAATCATAATGTCATTTAGCAACTTATTTTTAGATACATGTCATTGAGGAGCAGGTAGATAGATGTCCTGCTCAAGGGTGCCCACAGGTAGACTACGGTAGACCCATGTCAAACACCCTCAACCACAGGATTATCCTGTTCTCCTTACCCTCATTCATTCAAGAAATGCCCTGTTGCTGAGGGAACAGTTCCACGTACAGGAAGTCATAAAGGGCTTAGTGTTTCACTTGGTAAAGTATGGACCCTCATGAGAGGAGATCTCACCACTATGTGTCATGACTGACAGCACGCTCATCTGGTAGGTTGCTGTTGGGTATTGCCCATGTGAGTGTGCCTGTGTGTGTGTGGGTGTTACTCTGTCACTCGAACGAAGAGATTGAGGCTTCTCAAACATGAGTGGTGATAAGTGAATTGACGTCTGTCTTGTAGTTTTTTTTTAAACAAGTTGGGACATGTCCCTCTCTCCGGGCTGGAAAGACGACGGGGAAGATAAGGGCCGACCGACAGTACCTGCAGTAGTCGTAGCTGGGGCCAGGATTACCTCATGTGGCGCTGTAGTCACATTGACGTCAGCAGGCACGCAACTTTGGTTTGCCAGTAATGTGTTCCACAATCAGCTCATCCACTTCCCTTATAATCAATGTGGCAAAGGTAAAAATGTTGATTCATTAATTGTGTAACATTTTTTCATTGCAGTCATCCCTTTCAGTTGAATTGAGGTCATTCGACTGTTTGGTCTGTTCATAGACCGATTTAAATCACATCCCAAAGATAGTTGGAAACAAAAGTGATGGTTGTGCATTGAAAAAGTCACATAGTGTAAATTCTTTAATAGACTGCTGTAGCGCACAACCACACTCCTAATTAGTCCCATCTTAGCCTAGAAGTTAGGCCAAATACATCAAGCATAGCCACGGGCTGTTTATATAAGCACATACACACTCTTCACGTATCCTGCTTCTTCTTTTTAACTTTCAAACAGTGATGATTCGTCACAATTTCAAAATCCTGTAGTATTTCCCCCCCCGTTCGGGGGGACGGGACGGGGGGGGGGGGGGGGGGGGGGGGACGGACGGACGGACTTCAGACCAGCACTACTGGTCTTCCCATTAGCCAAAATCACGTCATTTGTTTAAAAAAGTCAGTTTCATATGCACTTTGCATCTTTCAAGCCTGCTTGCCATTAAATACCACAAATTGCATACATGAGTAAATGGTATGTGTGTGTGTGTGCGTGCATGCATGTCTGTGTGTGTGTGTGTGTGTGTGTGTGGAGTCCTTTGAGTCTGAGCTTTTGTCCTTAAATTACATGTTATTGTGGCACACAGGTGTTAACCTTTGAATAGGGTTGAAAGTGTCTGCAGCGTAAATATTCCCCACGTCGTCTCACCATTCAGCTCATTGAATGGTCATTCAGCTCATTAGTTTAGAATCATTTTTTACCACATTTGAATCCTGAGAAATGAATCAAGTTCAGCATCACGTTGATATGCTTGTGCAACCCGTTTCTTTACGACATCCACTCACGTGTTTCAAACCCTGTTTTTAAGCCTGCTGTCGTCCCAGTATCAGCCTTGCACATGCCACTTCCCTCTATGACGCTACACTCAACCATTATTTTCTTCTTTTTTTACACAAAGCTGAGTCACAACTTTAAATTGGTCACATGATGCCTTCAGTTAGTTCATTCCAGGCCAGCAAAAAATAAATCCACTATAAACTCCTAGTTTAGCAGAGAAAATAATCCACCTTGGTCGATTATGTAAACTTTGGTTGATAAAATGAGATGAGAACACTTTGAACAGACTAAACCAACTACAATTTGATAGCTTTTGTGCCCACTGGAAGTTATTTCGTCAGAGGTTGCCGAGTGGCCAGAATGTTACAAGTAATACAAACATACACACATGAAATTAAAGGAGTAGCGTTATTGAAGTGATGAAGTAGCAGATGCTTTTATCCAAAGAAAGTTACAGTGAAACCGGATACTGTGGACATTGGGGATCGAACCCAGAACCCTTTGAGTGCCTCCATTATCTGAATTGTGTGTTTGGGTCGGGCAGCAGCAATGCATTATGGGGGATTTACTATCCTGACGCATGCTAGCTTATCTCCTTTAGGCCTCGTGTCCATGTGGAACTCCGCCAAGAGCGCTTCTCTGTATGGTGACTGCTGTTTTTTGTCGCGTTTGGCAGAATTTCCCATGAGGCAGCATGGGAAGGTTTCTGTACACGCCCATGTTGCTTGTCTCTGTGTGTTGGCCGAGTTTCCTTCCTCATTTTTCGACACAAGCTTGTGATACGGGCCGTACCTCCACCTAACAACTGCTGGTTTCGTTTCTCTCTCTTCTCGAATACAACACCTGTTTACAGTAAAATGCCCCATGAAACCGTCGGCTGAGCCAAAGATGTCCACACATGAGGCACTGGCGGGAAGGGCAGCGCGGTGGGGGTGGGGTGGGGAGGAGTAGTAGTATCTGGTTTGTTTGCTTGGCTCAATTGACAATGGGAGTTATGATTGCTATTTTTATACACCTCATATACCAGCGTCACCGTCACTCCAGACTGGTGTTCTTTTGGTTTTGTTTTTTAAGGTCACGATGAAGGTCACCCGTCAAAAGTTTAAAACATTAGTTTTTGATTTTATATTATGTCATTCTAGTAGACCATTTTATACTGCGCGGTTTCCATTAAATTATAGATACATGTTATGAAGGAGCAGATAGGGGTTTGGCAGTTTGAAGACATAGTGGATAATTCTCTTGATAGTCTTTCTTGTAAGGGGTAGTAACAAGCATGTTTGTGTCAATGATAACATTATAATATGGTGACATGGCACTTACGCTCTCACTCATTTCTTACACCCACCACTCAAAATATCCAGGCTGACAAAATTGAAAGTACTGTTCTGAAAGAACTGAGTAAAAGCAGTTCCACATATATGATATGAGGACTTTGATGTGTGTAAACAGGCCTAAAAATTACACCCCAGTGCACTTCATTGTTATGTTGTTATTTCGAACTTTATTTAAACAGTTCAGTAACTTTGCTTTTCTAACTTATAAACTTTTATTCCAACAGAAAATACTAATGTATTGAAACAGATCAGTTACATTACGATATCTTTTGGCAAGAAAGATCTCACACACATAATATACTAACACACAATTTGATTTATACAGGTCCCATCTCACTTCTAGTTTAAAGTATAGTGCGTAAAGTACGTCAGTGTCTGTGGCTGTGGTACGTGGGTCATTCACAGCTATTGACTGGTAAAAACTCCCCTTTGCAGCGTGCGAGGCCGGGGCCGCTCTGACAACAACCTGCAGAGCTGTGTGAATTATGGTATGGCTGGGTTTCTGGGGGTGACGGAGGGGAGGGGAGGGAGCTGGTTTGTCTGAAGGGCTGTTACTTCACCTCCTGGCTTCGAACGTCTCTTCTGCTCTTCCTCTGGAGACCACATCTGGTCTTTTGTTATCTCTTTTTTCTTTTTCTTTTTTTCACTTGTGTGATTTTGGCTCTCTCCCTAAAGCCCCCCTGAAAGTATCTGAGTCAGCAGAAAGCAAAGGAAACCAAGAAGAGAAGGAGGAGGCAAACAGAGTCCCCTTCTCTCTCAAAGCCTTTTTTTCACCCCTTACTCGCTGTGTTCTGCCAAAAACCGTCTTTTTCCTCCCTTCTTTTTTGGAGTGACCCTGCTTCTCCCTGGTGCTTTTGTTTTGATATGGAGGCTTCTTTTGTTGATACAATTGTGGGATAAAGGTCCTTGCTGCAGCTAAAGTGTACTCTGGTTTTGGGAATGATAGCCGATACTTTATTGATACTAAAACGTGCTTTTCCATTTGGAGAGAAATGGACATGGACCTCACAGATTGAGTTGAGGCAAAAGTTGTAAATTAAGTTTGAACCAAACACAACAAATAATAGCGCTGTATAAATAAGGTGTTATGTTTCATAATAATAGTAATACATTTTTTATTGGTTTGCCTTCTTCTACACTCGACGTAGCCTTACAGTGCAGTGTTTTCTGCACAACAACAACAATAGTCATAGATAAAAGTAACACAATTAATAAATATTCCTTTAATTTCACGTGTGTGTATGTATGTTCACCCTAGCCAGACAGAGTTGCTCCATTTATTATCCCCATTTAGAATGAATGCCTTATGAGTTATGTAATTACAGCAGATTATTAGTTTAGGTAACAGAGACTTCTGGTTTCTGTCTGTCTGTGCTTTGTCTGTGCAGAGGAATATGTGGTGACTCATTTGCATAGCTGTACTGTAATTTCCTCTATGAGAATCTAAGAATGCATACTAACCATTCAACATTTTAAATGTTATTTTCCACCTAAACCTCTATTGCATAAGCTGTGTTTTAGTACTGTCGTTTTTGGAGATTGATGGGCAACGAATATCTTTGCTGTCAAATTGTTTTAGAGAGCCATACGTTTTATGCTAATAGTACATACTGAAAAAAAGGTATGTTCCAAAAATAAATCATTATAGATTACCAGAATACTATTTTAGTTTTGTTTTCATTCCTTTCATTCCCTCTTTCTAAAATGTCCAGAGACATACTTTTATTTTTAGTTTGTAATTTATGTAAGCGTGCCGCAAAGCAGCTTTGGTAGTCTGAAAGTATTCACACTGTAAGGTCTGGTTAGCGTGTTTAAAAGCAATCAGAGGGATCTAAAAATAAATGAACAGATGTCGGACATTATTATCAGCTGCCTGTTTTCAGAGAGGGCAGTCTTCATGCTCTTACACATTAAACTGCCCATCGGACTGTTTGATGACGAGGACAATCCCCTACTTCTCCAACTGGGCTTGTCACGTTATACTAAAGCCTTACTATGTTGCTTGAACTCAAACGAATAAGCCATGAAAACAGAAGCTTCTCGTTCAGTGGGTGCATGTGATTACACTGTCGAGCGTTCGATACTCCAGGGCATGTGTAGACAAACATGGAGGAGCACATGCTACAGATGGAGCACAAACAGGTTGATGAGGAGCGCTTTGTTGAGGCATTCCTCTGAGGTTTGTGTGTTTGTGTATGTGTGTGTGTGTGTAAGTTCTCTGGCGTCAGAAAGGCCAAACCCATCTCTAACTAGACCAGCTACAGCTCCAGTGTGCGTCACAGCACTGAGAATGTTTCTGTGTGTGTGTGTGTGTGTGTGTGTGTGTGTGTGTGTGTGTGTGTGTGTGTGTGTGTGTGTGTGAATGTGTGTGTTTAAGTGTGGAAGCATGTTGGACTAGCTATAGGGCACATAGTAGACACACATCTCAAAAGGATCGTGTGTGCATTGTGGTTTGCCGTCTCGGGTCATAAACCAATTTATGCATATGGCGGTGTAGATTCAGGAAGTGAATTTCACCAAGTACACGAAACAAACATGACTCACGGTTAATTTGGAAGAAGAGAACAAGAGATGAGCAAGAGAAAAGAAAAACACAACATTCCACATTTAGAATCCATTATATATAATAATTGATTAAGAGAATGAGAAAGACGGGGAAAGAAGGAGAGACCTGACCTAAGTAAGACAAGTCAATATAGGAGGAGGAGGAGGATGAGGATGAGGGGGAGGAGGACAAATCTGATGCAACAGCAGGTGGGTGGGGCAGAAAGAGGACTGTGTAGGACACGATTATGTAGAACTGTAGTTGTGTAGGCGATGGTTGTGTGGAGTTGTGTAGGAGATGGTCTTACGTTGAGTATGATATGGCTGTGAAATAGGTTATGGTGGTGTAGAATGGCTGTGAATAGGAGATTGTTGTGAAGTTGTGTAGAGCATAGTTGTGTGGTTGTGTGGCACGTGGTAGTGTAGTTGTGTAGCTGGACAGGTTGTGTTTAGGAGAGGATAATGTAGTTGTGTAGGACCGGTCATGTATAGATGATGGTGTAGCTGTGTAGGACATGGTTATGTAGATGTATAGGAGATGGCTGTGTAGGACATGTACGTGCATGTACAGTTGTGCACAGGTTGTGGTTGGCTAGGAGATGGCAGTGTCGTTGTAAAGGACCAGGTTTTGTAGTATGGTTGCTACAGTATGTGCAGTGAGTTGAACAAGGCAGCCTGAAAACCAGGTCAGCAGAGCAGACATATGCTGGAATGTTGAGTTAAGTAACAGACCGCTCAGAAGGCCGTGTAGAGAGAGGCGACCTGAGATAGCTCAAACACTACCACGCTCAGGCTTATTACAAATAATAATACCGTTTTCTTTTGGCATTAAGTATCATCATTAAGTAAGAATATTATTGCTTTGTGACTTTTTTGTTTTGTTTTGATAGCTGTTCCTATACATACAAATTATTTTATTCAGTGCTGTTATATTTCCCTTACATATCTCTTTTTGGTTTATTTGTTTAAAAAAATACAACTAAATACATTTCCTTAATAAACAAATGCTTAGAACAGCAGCAGCTGACAGGACTGATTACGTGCGGGGCAGCAGTTTACAGCATGTTAATCATTGACAAACACTGTGTCAGACTAGAACTGTCCTATTTTTACCCTGTCCTCATCAGAGGGTGAAAACCTGACTATACATTACTTACCAAACTTGTCTGAAACAGTCCATCCAGTTCTGGAGGTGTGTCTTTTTCGGTTCAGTTTTTATTTTTCATAAACCCAACCGTTATTCAAATGTACATGTAACGTACACAGTTATGCGTTAAGCATTTGGCGAGAATGTTTTGCCTTGCTCGACAAAACGATGCACACAGTAGTATACATTTCCACCAGGGAAACCTCTTGTAAATCCCCCCTCTATTTGCTCACACATTCCCTGCTCTTTTTTTTTTATTGCGTTCAACATCTGTTTCTCACATGACACAGTCTGGCGGTGTCAGAGGGAAAGGCTGTCGTAATAAGCCTTGCTTATTTTTACTCTGGGATTAGTTGCTGTTTTGCTCACGTTAAATCTAGTGTAATTATACAAGAGAATTCCCAGGCATGTGTGTGGAAATACTACTACTAATGTGTAAACAACAAGTCGCTTGATATGACAGTCTGGCACGTGATATGCAGTTCTGTTTTTTTCTAATTGTTGTTTTGTTTGGGGTTTCAGTCTGCTGAAACAAGCTAACAGTCTTAGCTTTCCTGGGGGCATTTGTGTTCATTTATTTTGTGTTGTTTCGAGTTGGGTTGAGTGTGTTGTGTTGTGTCATATTGTTTCAAATTGTGTTGAGTCATGCCGGGTCATGTCGAGTTGTGTTGTGCTTTATTGAGTTGTGTTGTCTTGTGTTGTTCTGTCTATGTTATCTTGCTTTGTGTTGTGTCGCTCTGTGTGTGTTGTGCTGTGCTGTGTGGTTCAGTTTGGTGTCGGCTTGCAGCTCGCGTGTGAAAGCAGGAGTCATGTGAGACGGAGTCCTTCGCTGCAGCCGGGATGATATGTGTGTGCGTTTGTGTTTGTGTGTGTATGTGTTTATCAGTACTCAGTGCCCTGTCGTCTCTGTAGTTGTCACAGCACACAAGCTGTCGTCCGGGGGTGTGGCCCGGCCGCTGACAGAAAACAAGCTTCATCTCCAGAGGAGGATTGACAGATTTACTATCATATGTAATCCCCTGCCCCCTCTTTCCCTCTCTCTCTCATCGTGTATCTGCCCTCTCTGTCTCTCAGTGTGTTCAATGTCCTGGAGTAACTTGGGTCATCCTGGTTAAATTTAAACAGTGCCGTTGGGCAGTGCTGACAGCCCGTGCTTGTGTGCACGTAGTTATTGTGTGCATGTAGTTGTTGTGTGCATGGACATAGCTGTTGTGGGCGTGAATGTATCATGGACCCCTCAACCTCCCTCCCACCCACCCCACCCTGGCTCCAGGAGCCTGCCAACCAGATGTAGAGTCACTGGGAGGCTCAGATTCCTACCTAATGCTCCTCTCACGCAACACAGACCCCAAACCTTCCCCCCCCTCTCTTCTCCTCCCCCTCCCTCTCCTCCCCCCTCTCTTCCTCCTCCTCCTCCCTCCCTACTCCTCCCTCCCCTCCTGAACACTAGCCCTTGTCACGTGAAATGAATAATACCCAATAAGCTGTTTAGCACGTAATATAACCATAACTTTGCATTACAAAATATATGAACGTTGTTCATATATCGTTCTAAAAATAAATATTAGATTGTAATTAAGTAATTACATTCAATGAATTGCTTCACTTGAATCACTTCACTGGCACAAGTAGTGACTGAATAACTAGTGACAGCAAGGTGGTGTTTTAATGTTTTAGTTGTTTTAGCCTGAACTTACTAAGCAAGATACCATGGCTGCATAGAAGGGCAATATATCTGAATGGCTTGAGTGGTTTGGTTTGGTCTCTTTTGATGGGTCCTGACGTGATCTTGGCCGAAAAAACGATGCAAACAGGAGCGAGTAGAGAGTAGAGAAAGAGGTAGAGAGAGACGCACACACAGAGCAGCAGAGAGAGAGAGAGAGAGAGAGAGAGAGAGAGGAAGAGAGACACACAGATCAGCAGAGAGAGAGACACACACACACAGAGCAGCAGAGAGAGCTCTAGAGAGAGAGAGTGAGAGTGAGAAAGAGAGGGCTAAAGAGAGATAAAGAGAGAGACATTATAGAGAGTGATGAGGGCCCAGTGTTTACACTGTATGCTCCCTCACAATGAGGGCTGTAAGGTGGCGTTTCTGACGGTAACGGTGTCGTGGGCCTGTCATTGGGGTGATGCCTTATGAACGGATGAAAGGATGGCTGAGGTTAACACAAAGTCCGGTCACCCTCTGTTTGCTCCTATCCTCCACTGCAAACTCATGTGCGATCATTATCAGATCAAGAGAAAAAAAAAATGACATGCACAAACATTACATCACTCACAAAATCAAATGTTGTACGACAGAAATAAATTACCATTATGATTTCAATGAAACGGTTATTGGATTGAAATGGAACAAACCAGGGTGGAAGCTGTTCTGAACATCTAGAGGTATATACAGCTTGTAGCCAGAAGCTCAACTCCACATACTTTGTGTTGGCAGCGAGCCCCCCCTCACAGAGTGGGAGTGGGAGGAGGGAGGTGGAGGGTGAGGAAATGGGTGGTGCTAGGGGTGGGGGTGAGGTTATGAATGGGGGTGGAGGTGAGGTTATTGGTGGGGCGGGGGATGAGGGTGAGGTTATGGGTAGGGCTGGGGGTCGGGGTGAGGTTATGAATGGGGGTGGAGGTGAGGTTATGAGTGGGGCTGGAGGTGAGGGCCTTGTGGGGCCTTGTGGGGGGTTGGCAGAGAGTAGAAACAAACTGTGTGTGTGTCTGTGTGTGTGAGAGTGGGAGTACGTGGCATGTGAGAGCGATCAGGTGCTTGTTTTCTTCTTGGCCCCTGTAGAAAACACTTCCTCATCCCCTAACTGGACATAGCCTTTAGGCTCCAGTGATTTATTACGCAGATATGCATTCGTCCTATCACTAACCACTGTGTGTTGAGCCGTCCTAAACTCATTTTTTGCATATTATCATAGGGTTGAATGGAATCAACGGTACTGGTGCCTTCCTTCACAGATATGTGGGTCTGTGACACTTGTATACTGCACCATATCTCTCTGCTGCAACCGTGTCTGCATTCCTCTTGACGCGACTTTAGCGATAACGAAAATCCCTTTCAACTCTCAAATTCACTAAATTCTTTATGTTGGAGTGTTCCACCCAAGCCAAACCATTACAACCAAAGAGTTTTGTTTGGTAGATGCAGACAGCAGATCCAGCCCTGTGCATGCCTGACTGTTTTGAAGACGGATCTGATAAACATAGCGTGACCAGAGTCTGGCTCACGAATAACAGAAGTGGGGTAGGGCAGGGTCCGTCCGGCTCCAAGTCTGCTGGAAAAAAACAATGCGTGTGTATGTATACGTGTGTGTGTGTTTGTGTTTGTGTATGTGTGTGCATGTGTGTGTATGTTTGCATGTGTGCATATGTGTGTGATTCTGTGCATTTGTTTGTGTGTGTGTGTGTGTGTGTATGTGTGTGTGTGTGTGTGTGTGTGTGTGTGTGTGCATGTGTGTGTGTATGTGTGTGTGTGTATGTGTGCGGGTGTGGGTGTGTGTGTGTGTGTGTGTATGTGTGTGTGTGTGTGCTAGTATGTATGTGTGTGAGTGTGTGTGTTTGTGTGTGAGTGTGTTTGTGTGTGTGTGTGTGTGTGTGTGTCCCGTGGCCCGAGCGGCACATGCTCAGGCAGGGAGCTTTCAAGGCTAGCAGAGAGTCGGGGAGAGCAGAGTAAATTGCTCAGCGGGACAGAAGACCAGCAGGTGTAGTCTCATTGACGTGCACTGTGTTCCATGAAGTATGTGGGAGGCGTGGATGGAAGTTCCCCGTCGGACGGCGGTGTGGGATGCCTAGCATAGTGTCACTCATTTGGGTATGTGGGTCGCAGGAGCTCTGCCCAGAACTGTTTTGTATCTTTGTGAGAAGAAATGTTCTTTACTTTGCAACTTTGGGCTAGATCTACATAATTTGAGATAGTTAAAGCTGCACTTAAGTTTGATGTAGATTGACAGTGAACATTGCACTAAAGTTTGACATGGATTGACAGGTTGCCCTAGCTAAACAGGTAAAGTTGGTGAAAAAAAGACCTATAAGGTTAAACGTTAACAAGCAGAATTCAGTTGACTTCAACCGATCATACAAGTTATATGGTGGACCTACAGTCTGACTGCTTTACATTTCGTTTTTTGTTTGATTCTCTCTGGGACCAGCTAGCTACCCTGGCCTCTACTTATGATACTTTGATTTATACAATTATGAAGTATTCTCTAAAGTCAAGCAGAGTACTTTGAGCAACGCCTTGTTTTTGCTTTTCACTGCCAGAGAGGGAATGAGAGAGAGAGTGAGAAAGAGTGAGTGGGAGGGGGGTGAGTGAGAGAAGGAAAAAGTGAGACATAGAGTGAGTGTGAGAGAAACAGAGAGAAAGAGTGTGGGAGACTGAGAGAGCGAGAGTTAGAGAGAGAGAAAGAGAGAGAGAGGTTGCAAGTTGGTTGCCTATTGGCTCAAATGACCCTGGGATGATCTGCTCAGAGCCCAGCCCAGTGCAGCTGAGCACACTCAGCCTCAAAGAAGCCTTTCTGCACCCAGTCCTCCACAACACCAGACCCTGCTTCCAACCCCAAAAAAGAAGAGGAAAAAAAGCAAAACAGCCCCCACCCCGATCCCCTCTCCCCCTCCCTCCTCCCCAGCGCACAGACCCCCACCTCCTTCCTGTCCACTTCCCCTGGCTCACCTCCAACCACTTCATGTGGGCTGGGACCCAGGGCAGGTTGGAGGTGTGCCCCCCCATCACCCACCCACCCCCCTCCCCCACTCCAGCCCCTGTCCTCCTCTGAAGACACTTGTTCTCCAGCAGACTGAGCCTGTGTTTTTGTTGGCTGGGTGAAGAAGGAGGGGGGGGGGGGGTGTTATCCCCCTGGGAGAGGTGGGAATGAGACCACTGGAGTAACTTTCACACGCCCTGCTTTAGATCGTCCCAGCCAGCACCTGCGAGAGGTACGCTGGCTGCATGTTTGTTTTTACTCATTTTCCTTGTTGATTAAAGTGGTCTGGTCTTTCTGTAGCTATAATTAAACCAGAAACATGCTGAAAGATACTGTTATGATCCAGAGAGAGAGAGAGGGTGTGATGGAGGGAGGGAGAGAGAGAGAGAGGAGAGAGAGGGAGAGGAATTGGTCAGCAACAGGTTGACCTCTAAAAGCTACAGAGAAGGCTAGTGAGAGGGTCTTTCATTCCCTGGATGGCCAACGCCCTTCCACCCCCCACCCCTAAAACAAATCAAACCGGGGGAGCGTTATGTGTGTGTATATGTGTGTGTGTGTGTGTGTGTGCGTGTTGTGTAGCTGTGTCTGCGTGCGTTTGCTCTCTCTAACCACTTTCCATGCCGTTACAGTGGAGATGGTGCTTACGTTGTTGAAACTTGTTTACACGCCACAGCTTTTTTTCCAAGGTAGTGAAGAAGTAGCCACAGGCTATCTGGTGACAAATAGAGTGGTTGTTCATGTGCTAGCTGTCCATAAGGGAGGATAGTGCTTTAGCGACCAGGGGGAAGGGGAATTATAAATGATACTGAAGCAGTGTCTACACTGCTTTTTGCCTTTGTGTGAATAGTTGTTGACTTATGGGTTACATCAGGGGCTGTTGTTTTGCACTCAGTTTATGCATGATTAGGATTTAATAAATTTGTCCAACAATGTGGCACCATGTGAATTGATTTTAGTAGTTGAATATGTACAGTTTACAACAATTGGTTGTGTGGTGACGAACCACAATCCAAATGATAAATGTCCACAGATATGAGATAATAAAACCTTTATCCAGTGTATTGTTCAGGATTATGAAAGCACTGGCCAAACAGCCACCCACCACCAACTAAAGCCAGTCATGACGACAATGTCACCATGGCTTAGTTTGAATGGCAAATGTCATTGGCTGGCTATTGGCTATACCTCAATGCTGGACCTGTGCCATCTGTATAACCTCTTGGAGCTAGATAGGGTCTGAAAAGTATTGCAAGTGCTATCTTCGGTTTCTAAAAACTAAAATGAGGTGTTTTGCATTGTGATTGGCCACATATTTGTCTCATATTAAGCTACCCCCACTAGACCCTCCTGTTCCCTCAAAACAGGCTTTTCTTAGCCCAACCAACCAAAACCAAAAGGGAATCTAAAATAAATTATCGATCACATTGACGGCGTTTTATCACAGTGACCACTTGCTACATTAATCTCCCCTCTACGTCGATCTATCTGTCCACTATACAGGCGATCCTGTTGTCCTTAGCACCTGTGTGTTTGTTGTCCACAGACGTGCCAAACTGCGGCTCTACTTGGAGCAGCTGAAGAAGCTGGTTCCGCTGGGTCCGGACAGCACCAGACACACCACCCTGAGCCTCCTGAAGCGGGCCAAAATGCACATCAAGGTATGTGGAGAAGGAAAACCACACACTAACACCACCGTGTGGTTTATAACGCTGCTGTCAGAGCACATCTGCCACATCTGACATTTGACTTCCCAGCGTCTGTCAACAGCTTATTTTGTTTCTGTTTGCATGACACCTTAAATGCCACGATTGTCTGCGCCCTGAGAGCAACCAATGTGTATTTTACAGAGGAGCCAAATGTTCACACACACACACACACACACACACACACACACACACACACACACACACACACACACACACACATGTGTGTTCCTAAAGTGATGCCAGAAATGAGTCATTTCAATGACTTGTGTCTTCAGCAGCTGTGCTTTTCTCAAGTTTTCTTTTTTAACTGCTCAGTGTCTCAACAAGCTCTCAGCCTCTATGTTATTAGTTATTAATCTTTACTCATAGTGATCTTTAGTTGAAACTTTTATCCAAAGTGACTTACAGTAAGTTCAGATGACATGCATTATGGAGCAGATAGGGCATCTTGCTCAAGGATGCCTATGGGACATTGGGGAATCGAACCCAGGACCTTCTGACTGGGAGTCGGAAGACGCTGTCCCCAAAAGTACAAAGAGTTTTCTGACTTTAAATTCTCTCTTTCTCTCTACCTCTCCCGCCCCCCTCTCTCTATCTTGCTCTCTCGATTATCCTATCAGAGTTGGAAGAGGTTGAAATGAGGGAGAGAGGCTGTTCCCATAACTGGGAGTCAAGTCCTTCTCAAACTAAGTCATAAGTCAACAGAGTGAAGCATGGAACAGTGGGGGGTGAAGGGGTGCAGTGCGTTTGGCTGATCTTCAGTTATGCGGTTGAAGATAATTAGATTTGGGGTTTCCTTCGGCTTGCCCCCCTCTCCCTCTTCTCCCACTTCCCTTTCTTGTTCACGGTTCAGTAAGAGATGCAGCCCATGGACGTTAAGTGACACGCACAACATCACAGAAGAGAAGCCAATTAGCGTTGGGGTCCCAGAAGTACATGGCATGGGTGTTGCTACGCTATGAATGCCCTTCTTTGAGTTCTTCAACACACATTGACGAGGTGAATGATTATTCTATATTGCACACATGCAGTGCTGCTGTTTCCGAGTCCTGGCCGCAGAGGCAGTCAGCGGTTGGGTGGGGGAGAGGTGGAATTAAGACATGATTTATTAACCCTCTGGTTTCCTGTTTGTCATGCATCTCCTGCTTGCTTTCGATCGTCCTATCTGTGTGTCTAGACCAAGACATGCTATTGAGGCGTTTCCTGGGTATGAACTGTCTGAGAAGGCACTTCTCAGAACTCACGTGATACAGCAGGAGGTTGAAATTACTTCAAATGTTAAATACATTTTTTCAAGTAAGTTAAGGATACTATAGAAATACACTATGACTAAAAGCAAAGACAGAAATGCTTAATCAATACAGCAGATACAACATAAAATGTCACTCACAACAATGGGAAATAGGAAAAGAATAAGCCAAGTCTGTCCTCAGAGCAAGCAGAACTCCATAGCATTGAACCTACTGCCTACAGCCTCAGTCTAAAGACAAGACAAAAAAACAGCCATCCTCCATCATCTGACACTGAACTCTGGTGATGACAATGAGACCCATGCCAGGTGGTGTGTGTGCCCCTCCCTCATGCCTGCAGAAGCTGGAGGAGCAGGACAAGAGGAACCTGAATGTGAAGGAGCAGCTCCAGCGGGAGCACCGCTACCTCAAGCGCCGCCTGGAGCAGCTCTCCGTGTCGGGTGCCGTGGAGAGGGTCCGCACTGACAGCATGGGCTCCACCATCTCCACCGACTCCGAGCAAGGTGAGGGGGCCTCAGGGGGCCGGGGGGTGAGGGGGAGAGGTCTGCTCAACCATAGCATTTTGTGTGTTTGCGGTTCAGTTATAGAAATATTAAATCTGTACTAACACTACAGTAACAACGTGGGAACACACTACCTCATTTTGATTTCTCAAGCGTATCGGTATTAGAAGGGTGGGATTAGGGACTCTTTGAGTCCAAACTATGTATTGCAATACACAACAAGTAGTATGTAGGTTATCCAAGTTTTACTGCAAGACTTATCTCTGCATACATTTTGTTTTTAAACTCCCAAGTGCAGATACTAACAAGCTAGTAATCTGTCACCTGGATCACAGCCATACGAGTTATGACACGGTAGATTTACATGCATTAATATCGCATGTCTTGAGGGAATTATCCGAGGGCATTTGGCTGAGAGAGTATTGGTGGGAACGAAAGCTACAGAATTTGACATTTCAAAACCAATGGAGGCACGGGGCTAAAAGTACAAGAACCGCTTTTCAGTAGAGTTGCTGCGGTAAACAACGCACTGAGAGAACATGTGATGGCATGGCTTGCATTAGACCCGAAAGACTCTTGTAAAACATACATGTATCAAGTTTGAACAGAAATATATTGAAATATTCCTGACAAACAGAACATTTTGCAAAAGAAAGAACCTGGGAGAGAACACTCATGTTGTAGGCATGTACCTGTGAAGTGGTAGAATTGAGCAGTGTGTCGACCGTGTGTAATAAGATAAGATTCATATTATTACTGCAATGAAACTTTGGTTGTCAGCAGCAGCATAATTACAGGACAGTAAAAATAATAAATAAATACAATAATTCAAATAAGAATATGCAGAGAAGATCTACAAAAGATTTGACATTACATATAATCTCAAATGTATTGTACACAAGCAGTGATAACTCTTATTTCCAAAGCCACTTAAGCAACAGTTTGAACTTTGAACTATCAATGACTCATCACCTACTGACGAGCCATTGACTCTTGACCTAGTTTGAAACACTGAGTCTTCACCTCACTTGCTGCCTCTTGATAGACCGTAATGGCCTAAATCATCGGGTTGTACACAGTCGGCCGGGCTTGGGCCGACACCAGCAACCCCAGATGATATCTGCAACCCGGGGAATCAATACCTGGTCATTAATTACATGTATCTTAAAAACAATTCACTGCATGTCGCTTTGGATAAAAAGCTTCTGCTTAACTAGTAAATAGCATTCAGGAACTGGCCTGCTGTGCTGAGCCAGCACATTCACAATGCATATACCCACCTGAAGCGACCTACCCAAACACAGTCTCTCTCTCTAATACCGGGTGGTATCTATGTGTGAAACAACAGTCAATACCTTTTAGTGGATGCAAAATGTCAACACATGTTGAACTCCCAATGCGGCGCGGTACACTACACAGACTTCCCAACCCCTTGTTTACAGATCAGTCCGCCGGGTCAAATGTTTACTGATCCCAGTTTAAGCCTTTGCACTCATTCGCTGATGGCCCCAGCGTGGCTACTGACTACACATGTAATACATGTTAATAACTTCTCTCTGCATTAATCCTGCCATCATGAGCAGTTCTCACTAAAAGGCCTGACATGACCTGCTTCCGGTGCAACGTAGTACGACCGCACCTCACGTTTCATACTTTCTTTTATACTTTTATACCTAGACCTATCTTCTATCTCTTTTAATTTAGTATGAAAATTACGTTGGTTGGATATTTTATTACGTAGATGACCCTTGCCTTGTCGTAAGAATTGCACTTGAATAGTTAGTTATACTACATGACTAATCATACTGCACATTTGGTCATAAAACAGTTTCACTTTGACGTGGAACACTATAGCCAGCTTCTAACATTTTGATATCATCGTGTCGAGATGAACATGTTCAGAGTCATGTAATTGTCTCCGGTGACTGCGGTTGCCAGACACATTGTATTTATAAAGCCACCCAAAAGCGAATATGTTGACAATAAAGGCCTGTGTCTGGTCCACCAGTTTGTTCAGCTATCCTTGCAGTTACAGCCTCGGCACCCCCCACTTCTAGCGTCCCTGCACACACACCCACACACCCTGTTTAGTTGGTTTTAACCCTGTTTAAACCAACAGGCACAGCTCGCTTGAATCTTAACGCCTTCAGTGTACAACATGGAACTACATCCCCTCACTCACCATTTCCTCATGGTGGCGGCATTTGAATAATGAAAGTGGCCAGCGTGTCACTACATTACTTAGTGTTGTTGCTGTTGTTGTTGTGTACAGATGTTGACGTGGATATCGAGGGCATGGAGTTAACGCCCGGTGAGGTCGACAGCGTGGACAGCATCAGCGATGGCGAGGAGGAGGAGGAGGAGTTAGAAGAGGAGGAGGAAGAGGAGGAGGACCACTACAGCCTCCAGAGCAGCTCCAGCGACAGCTACACTGCCACCACACATTCCCACAGACTGCAGCCACACCACTGCTAGGGTCCCCGGCCGCCCTCTTTCAGCTCTTCTACACCGTTTGCCCCCTTTGTCTCCCAACTCCAGGCAATCATTTCTAACTTTTATTTTTTTTAATTTGTTTTTCCCCAACTCTGTCTGTGACCTGTATCGTTGTTGGACGGAGCTAAAATGGCAGAATCCCCGCCCCCTTGTGTGCAGCTAACAGGAAGTGGGAGCGCTGGAGGTCGGAATTCCACTCAACCTTTTGCTGAACCTTGGCATTTTGAGACCTACTGACCGTAACCTTCCCTGAGGAGTCATGGCCCAAATCACCCCCCACTTCCCACCCCTACACCCCGGACCCACACTGTCCATAAAAACACAAAAAACAGTGTTGCCAGCAGCTGGGAGAGAGAAATAGCGAGTTAGAGGAGATGTTGTGGTTATATTAGGGATTTCTGTGGTTTCTATACAGCTTTGACTTGTAAATTATGAACTGGTTTGTGTCCAAGAAAGAAAAGGAGTTGAGAAAGCAAATTGAGTTATCAACAAATGTGAACCTACCACATAAGTTGTTGGACACTTTTCTTCTTACCTGCATTACAGAGGCACATAATACATTGTAGTTTGCCACTAAATCAATATATTTGTACACAACACCAGCAACCCCAGTTGGACAGTATTTTCACTAGGAATGTCATTTGGCGAGGAAAACAGACAATTGCAAGACATAAACAGCCTTCATTAGAACATGACAGAACTAGTCACCAAAGACAGGTGAATAACTCCCAGAGAAGCATACCTATGTTGAGGGTGAGGTCGCTAACCACTGCTCCACACTACTGACCACTTCAACATACCACGTGATTGTGTGGATAGACTACTAATATTCACTCAAGGAGCTGTCCAGAACTTATTCCTCCTAAAAATATATAAGCTTTTCATTTTAAAGGGCATCCCCAGGATTGGCTTTTGTGTTTTACATTTCAGTAGCAAATTGATGTAGCAGTGAACTTGGGAAGCTAACGTTTTCTTCAACTGATCCTGCGGGATGATATTTTCCTTAAAATGTTATGGCATGTGACCTCAGGATTTTACTCTATTGAAATTGCTTAGGGCTAGTGGAGCCCCTATTTGATTGCCCACCTTACAACACACATCTTGGTAGTTTATTTATTTATTTCAACTCAATCCAGTTGAGCTTTTGTTGAGCGTTCTGATTAACAAGTCAAAGCTGTTGAAGATGCGGGGTCGCGCGAGGCCAGCTCTAGCAAGTTGCTGTATTTAGTAGGTGTTTTCAGTTAGCTAAAACTAATCACATTACACTTACGAATATAATATAGATGTATTAATATCAATAACTCAAGTCTTCTCTATAGTTTTTATTTTCTGTCTATCCATCTGGTGTTTCTAAGTCTTGCTAAAGACCGTGGTATGGATTAACATAGATCAACTGCACACAGTAACCTATTGTCTGCATTGCACAGTAGAAAGTTCTTGACAAATGAGGCGCTTTTCTGCAGTTCTCTGACTACGTACTAATCCATAAATCTATTTTCCCGGGCAGTCTTTAGAGCTTGGCATCCCAATACTAAAATAAAATGTATAAAAAAATAATCACCATATAGAAAGCTATATATTTATAAAAACACTTAAAAAAATACTACATACAAGAGGATGTTGAGCATGTAGTCTATATTTCTTATTATATTTTCCTAATTCCCTTATGTTCTCCAAGCCACATTACAAACGATGCGGCAAAGAAATGTATATGTATATGAATATATAGAGAGAGAGTGAGAGAGAGAGAGAGAGAGAGAGAGAGAGAGAGAGAGAGAGAGAGAGAGAGAGAGAGAGAGAGAGAGAGAGAGAGAGAGAGAGATGAGAGCGGGCCAGGGTGGCAGGCTGATGGAGGGGAGTGAGGAAACACAGTCCCCCCTCTCCCTCACTCCCCTGCTATCGATGTCCTGTGCCCTGGTGAGCCTGGGTGACTGTAGTCCTTATCCCCCCCCCCCCCAACCCTCCCTCCTTTCACTCCCCAGCCTGGTCCATTCTCAGGTCAAACCTCTGATACTCTCCCACCAACCCACATGGACACACACACAGACTCATCTTCAGTGCCCCTCCGCCCGGCGGGGGTTGAGCCGAGTGTTTCGATTTCAGCCATTCCCCCCACCCCCTCCCCCGTGCCAAAGAAGGTGACATGGTTTTTTTCCATGACCAAAGGGCATGTGCAAAAAAAGCCATCCTCATCACCCTTCCCTCTTCTGGCCTCTGCTCTAGCAGTCCTCTGTGTAACAAAAGACCCCACTGGTAATCTCTCATGGCAGCTTTCAGTCCCCCCTCAACAAAAAGTTTTGTTGATTTTCCTTATTTTTCTTCATCGTCTTGATCCGGCTGCTTTGGTTGTATGTTGACGACGATGCACTTCTTTTGACGTTTAACAGCAAAAATTAAAAAGGAGTCACCAGGAGAGGAGCGATACTATTATCCAATCGATGGCAGCTGCAGAGTTCTCCTCCTCTCCTCCCGAGTGACCCGACCAGCCACAGTGTCTGTCCTCTGCTGACCAGCGGAGGTCTGAAAAGACGAGGCAATACTACCTTATCTTGCTTCTGACGAGAGATTCGCTGGGTAGGGTTTCCAAGGAAAGCAAATGGGTTTATTTTGTGCTTTCGTCTCGCTGATGTGTGTTTGGTGACCAACTGTTTTTTTTTTTTAATGTATTTATCTGAACTCTTGACACAGGAGGGCAAACACAAAAAAAAAGGTTATTGAGAAAGCTTTTTATCATCAAGTGTTTACATTAGGTCATTGAATTGTAATTTGCCCTTTTTTTGTGTTGGTCACGTGAACAACGTAGGAAAATGGACAGAACACTTGGAAATGTTATTCTCTTGCACAGAACCTGCCTATTAGAAGTGAGCAACAAAGGAATTTAATTAAGTGTATGGGATCCACATGACAATTACTTTCAGTGACCTCCTATGAAAAATGCACAAACTACACATTTAGAATGCATTGGGTCTGTTGGGATTGGTGTGAGGGGACGACTTCTACACAGTGGTTGTGAAAGTTTGTTATAAAGATGTGCCTTGAAAATACTATGTATGTATTCTAGATCTGGGAGCAGATGACAAGTAATTCTCAATGTGGGGATGACACTAGAACAAATATTTTCTCGTTGCAATCAAAAGGCATTTTTCTGATGATGTCAAGCTACAAACTGGCACTATGACGAGATCAATGCATTGTTCAAACTCAAAGGAAAAATCCACTCTGTGTTGCCTTTTATGGAATAATGAAAACTCTCAAGTCAGCTCTCTTGATGTCGTGAGTCCTTAAGTACCCCACATGCCTTACCTTGGTTTTAGTTATGTTGAAAAGGGGACTATAATCAAGGTAAACCATGGCAAATCCACTGTTGGTCAGCAACGATTACAGACACAAACAGCTATGATCAGATTTTGTATTTTTTCTTTCACTTTGCAGTGGAATCTCCCCCCCCCCCCCCCCCCCCCCTTCTTTTTCAGAATAAGACTACAGAGAATTTATTTGCCATGTTTCTGTTGCCTAGAGATTTACCTGTTTGACGGTTCTTCTAAGCACAAGACCATTGGGTGAGGGTAGCTTGTGCAAAGAACACAGGAGAGGAGGAAAAACACACAATTATGTTGTATAAAAAATTATACCTGCTTAGAAACTCGTCACTTTGTCCAACGATACCTCCCATGCAGAATGGTAAAGGGAGTGCTTCCTATGTTATTCCAGATTTAACAATGAAAAATATGAATTTAGGTCAGCAGCATTCCCCCCTCCAATCCGAAGAATCAATGTTTTTCCTTCTCTTTTCCATAAACAATGGTAAGCAATACTCGCAGCAATCGAATGAAATTCTTCCACTAAACGATTTTAGCCTTCTTGTAGCCTACGTTGGGTTGGCGTTAGCAGAGGGAGCAGCTCCCCAATACTGGCATATGGTGTGTCCCATGAAAAACCTCAGCTCAACCACGGCTGCCTGGAGGGCCGATTCGCTGTCGTAAAGTTGATGACACCGTGTGGATGAGGGTGAGTTCTGTGCCAGAGACCTGTGAATATGTTCCTTTTAGTGGATATGTAATAAGCATTCAGAAGATGTGTTATATTATATTAGGTTTTTTTTTTTGTATGCGAGTGTATGTGTGTACACAAGTACCTGGTGCTGGCTATATTTTTAAGCAAACACTTGACGGTATGGTGTATTTTCTCATTGTAATATAATAAAAACATTTTTATATAAAAGAAAGGGTTTGTGGCATGCACTTATTTGTCTGAACATTTTCCTGTTTGATATGTCTTATAGCTTAAGGTGAATAGGATGCACACAAATTGAGGTAAATGTCTTCATACTGTTATGACAACAGGTAATAACAGGACACATACGGATTTAACCAGAATGGGTAAAAAATGCATTGTCAAAAAGTCTAGATTTGTCCGTTTATTTATCAACATTTCACATTTTCAAGTGCTTGAAAGAAAAGATGTTCGGGGATGTCACATACGATTTTCTTTTCTCAAACTATAGCTCCCAGCCAATTCCCTCTGCAAGGAATGCAATTTAGTCAAACACGTTATATACATACTAAATATATGCAGTATTACAATTATCTGTAAACACAAAATTATAATACATTTGCAAGCAGCTTAGTTAAATGGTACAGAATCTTTTTTTCATTTGTGGATCATCTAGAACTTTGGTGAGGCCCTACAGATTTAAGTTAACAAGCACGATTTCATGTGATTTGAACACAGGAACACAGTCGATGTGTTCCGCGGTTAAAAGCAATGCGGTCGCCATGGTTACCACGCAGCAATAAAACGTACCCTGTTGCCAGATGGCGATGAGTAGATCGATCACTCAACACAACTTTCAAAGTAGCATCCGTCATTGTGGTGTCAAAACATCACATTAATTTAAAATACATTAAACCCATAAGTATGCGTCTGTGTACAGCCAAAGCAATATAGCCAACATGTTCTATTTGCTAGATATGCAAGCTTGCGTCGTCGCTGGCGACGGCTCAAGCTAGGTTGGTTAGCAGCACACGTTGGTTAAATACCTGAGACCAAAGAGCTTCATTTAGTTTCTTCTATATAAATTATAAGAATCAAGAGCCACCCCCTGTGGTGCCAAGTCTTGGACAGAATAAAAGTGCAGATAGAACCGAGATTTAAAATATACATTTGAAATTAATAAATTAAATTTAAAAAACACGAGTGGTAGGTTCTATTCCGACCCCACACAGCTTAAGTACAATCTATTGACTTCATGGACAGACAACATGCTTGCTTGTGCGTTACGTTCATGTATCACCATGTATATCTACATGCCTTTGAACATGCAAGTCATGTTGATCAGTGACCACAGAGTAAATGTTCTCCTATGGACTTGTCTATGTTCTGTTCATGCTCGCCGTGGCTCCTCCAGACCAGGGCAATCAATCTCTGAAAGTCAATCAAACTCATGAACTCGGACAACACGTTGATAGTGTGATATGTTCACCCATCAACACGTAATGCATGTTGATACGCGAGACATTGTATTGTATGGTCACCTGTGAACGATGAATGTTCACATTGAACTGCGGCTTCTTCAGTCCTGGAGGGTGTCTGTGTGTGTGTGTGTTAGTGTGTGTGTGTGGGGGTCAGATGTATTGCTGAGGCTTGGTGGCGGGGGGCACAGAGACCAGGGTCTTGGCTGCCTCCTTGGCCTTCCCCAACGGCTCCTTTACTGGGTCCCTGAGTGGCCGCTGGGCAGCCTCTCCTGGGAGACCGACACCCAGCATGAATTGAGAGAGAGAGAGGGGAGAGAGAGAGAGACCGAGAGAGAGAGAGGGAGAGACAGAGACAGAGGAAGAGAGGGATAAGGAGCGAGAGAGGGAGGGTGAGACAATGATAGACAGAGCGAGATAGACAGAGGGGGAGAGGGATAGAGGGAGAGAAGTAGAGATAGGGAGAGAGATGGAGAGGTTGAGAGAGGGTGAGAGGGAGAGGATTAGAGTTAGGTCAATAGTCTAAGTTCCTGTGATGTACTGTAATGAGTGGGCAACACGTTGACTCCAGTGAGGGGGAAAACTACTCGGATAGGGTTGTTAAAACTGAAAGAATGTTACGATTAGAGGTCCTCATTTGATTTCACATTTGATTCTTCAACCACACTACAGTCCACGGTTGTACAAAACAAATATATGAAGAGGAAATGCAGGGGCCATTGTTGGCGCCACATTAAGCTTATGCCTCCATCTTACACCAAACTTTTAAAGGAATTAAAGGGAGACAAAGGGATCTACAATGCAAATAAGGGCTGGTTCCTGAGACACATCTAGGCTAGCTGTGGTAATTCTGAGGAAGAACAGATGGCAGTGGTCCAACCGATGTAATACTAGATCTTACTTTTCTCTACTGGTCACACGTCGAAAAGTGTGAAGAAACAAATGCAGAAACAGCATTGGAGTATTTGGCTTGTTTTTCTAGTCTACGACTCAAGCAGTGTTACTTAACTATGGAGCCCGTAACGAGACATGGCGAAGAGAAAGAGAAAAATGGAGGAAAAACCTGCATATTATCAAGAATTAAGTTTAATTTCCCCGAGATAGGTTTGCGATTAGGTTTGTGATCTGGCAATAAGTATTGCGAGATCTCACAATACGTTTTTGCGAGATATCTACATATACATACATGTAGACAAAGTTCAAGTATTATGTTTAATTCTCCAACGTGTTAATTCACTGTAACGTTACATCTATTCATGTTGCCTCTGTTACCGTCACCCGTCTCAAACAGAGTGTGGCTATATGAGCAACTTTTTTTGTTAGTCTATTAGCGTATGATAGCAATATGCTGCTAGCTTACGTTATCAGAATGGTTGCATATGGAATGGAGGCACGCCCCTTCAGTTTAAACACACACCGACACACAGACAGTGGTTACTGAATGGTTTGGGATTTTCTTTATACTTCAATCTAAGTTAAAAAGAAAACTCTCCCTCTCTTTATTCCTCTTTCTTTCTCCCTCTCTATCCATCTCATCTCTAAAGGTCTATGGTCCATCCTCTTTGCAATGTGAAAAGAATGACCCGAGATTAGGTCTGTAGTGTTGCAAACCTCATTGCGTGATCTTGCAATACTTTGTGAGATCTCGCAAAACAAACTTAGGAAAACGAAACCTAGGTGTGGATAACAGACCTTTTTACTCATGTTTCTTTTGTCTCACTTATTTTTTTTAAACTGTGAGAAGCCCCAGCTACACTAACAGGCTTACAGTAACACTGCAACAATTAGGCTTATGACATGCAAACAAAAGGGCCCATTGACTACAACAACACAGCTTTCCCCTTGTGCAAACATTAAGTTTGGTTGAACAAATCATCACTGCCCACTTTCATCCTCCTCCTCTCTGACACTACGCACCTAATTACATGATTAACGAGGAGATCTAGATAGGCGCTAACGAGACTAGGGAGGCTATTGGCTTTTTAGTGTGTGTGGCAGCACATTGGCAGGCCCTGGGATGGCAGGTGGTTATCCTGCACTAACATAACTTACCGTCGCTGTTAGCCTAAAGTCCTGCGATGTGAAGAGATGGACGTGTGGGACAGAAGGCCCACAACAACATCAACAATCACGTCAACGGCCTTTTAGGAAACACCACACCTCATCAGAAATAAAGGAAATCTGGGTAACTAATGTTGCAATCGGTTCAGTGAGAAGGACCATCGACCAATGAGAGCTCTACACAACAGATGAAGGTTTAAATTACTCAAATGTTTTGCATAGCATAGCATAAAAGATAGTCGAAACATAATGTCAAACAGTAAAGCCACATTTCCTTTGCACTGGACCATTAGAAACCAAATTGATCATATCACAAAATTGTTCCAAAGGCCTCATTATTTTACTGTCCTATAGTTATACAGTTATACAGTAAAAGTAATGGGGGAGCTTGTACTCCAAATGGGATGACATTGAATGTCAGGACTATTGTATCAGCAGAATCAGTGCATCACTAGTTTTTGATAGATGCTTGTTTCTTGTTTCATCTTTGACTTTCAGCTGGCAGTAAAACATTTTTATACAAGTTGCTTGAGCGCCAGAAGTTGCAGGGCTCAACTATTGTTCTACTGTAGACGGCTTTATATGCTTCACAAAGTTAGAAGTAACATCTCTTCATAGAGATATTTACTTGCTTTTGATACAGGGGTCAATTTCATACTGGTGTTTTTATTGTAGATACAAATGTTTATTTGATTGTCTACGGTAAATTCATATTCTTATTATAATGTGTGCAGCTGCTCCACCACAATTTCCCCTTGAATGGGGATTAAAAAAGGAAATTACATTTTGAGAAATTTTCTGAGACCTGAGCTGTCCTGTCCTTCCAAGTCCTGAGGCCCAATTCTGACCTTTCTTTTTCTTTCCCATCTAATCTAATCTTCAGACATAATGTATTGAGTACGCAAGCGCCGTGATCATAATCTGATAAACTGGACAACGTTACCGGCATCACAGGACGGTTAAAGTACAGATGTGAAGATGCGATTCAATCTAAAAGAACTCATCACATGGATGAAGTAGATGAAGAAGTTTAACACGCAACATGTCTCTCCCCCCCCCCCCCCCCCCCCCCTGTAACTGTTGCAGTGCACATACCATGTACGTTTAACAGCGCATGCTCCAGCCCTTTCATGGCCTTGGTCTGGTTGCTCTTGAAGCGTGCCAATCCAAATTCCTGGAGAGAGAAAAAAAAACAGGACAGGAAATTACATTTAATTAATAAAAAAATAATGATGGAAAACTTTGCTTGCAGGTGTATTTCTTAATCTATCCACAGACCTGGTTGTTATACTTCAAGGTCATGGTGGTGTCCTGAGCTTGCAAGGAGCAAAGCATACATGAAGCTGGGCTAACAGATACTAAGAAGTTAATATAGGACACAAACAAAGACCATAAACCCTTGGAACTGTGTTTGTCCAACCGTGAGGCTGGGACAAAAATGTGAGATGTTGGGGTCGCAAAACAATTCTGACCTCAAAATGGGGTCACGTATGGGGCATATAAGGTTGGCATTTTGAGGAACATCTGATGCAACTACCACATTCGAATATTGATGTTTGAGCAAAAAACCTGCAAAGATGTTGAACACTGAATGAGTAGCCCTGGATATGCAGAGATGTTCTAACTAGAAGCAGATTGGCATTTAAGTGGAAGCAGATCTGTGACTGCCCTCTAGTGGCTATACATAAACATTAAGACAAAAAATGATATTCAACATTCAATATTATAATTCCAATGCTACTTCTATAATTTATACTTATTTCTAGAGTTTATACCACAGCAATGTTAAATACTTGATCCTGATCCTCCACGATTCAAGTGCGCATTACCTTTCAATAACGGGACAGCTCTGACTTTTAAAAGTTTTTAAATCAATACGCTAAAAATCCAGCATTAACAGCAACGGTCAAACTGTTGTTTCCCTGACAACGCAAAAAGAATATGAAAATTTCAGCTGATTAAGGCGGTAAAAAAAAACAATAAGGTCATAGATGAAAGTAACTAATATCTAATCATCGTTGGTAGCTGTGGTATGATGGAAATAAACCTCTGGGGCTCTTGTGTTATAATAATGTACTTTAGCGGTGGTAAGCAACCTCGCTTCGTCTCAGCCGTATTACCATCCCCGTCTGAATTGTTTTTCAACCCCCTGTCGTGGTTTATTCCTTAGCTACACCATTATTTGCACAACATGCCATTGTTTGACAATAGACTAGGAACTGCTTCAAAGGGAAGCTCAGACAGGTGTACCACTACCTGTCTTGTGTCACATGGCTTCACCCAAGCTCAAATATCACCCAGATTCATTTCCTGAAGGCTGCCGTGTGGTTTCTCTATGGTTCACCATCAGATAATAAAGAGGATGATGATGACAGCTGAAAAACGGTTTTATATGACATTTTCATTCAAAATGAGAAGCCTTCAAACATGTAGTGGAGGACTAACAAATTTTTTGGTGAAAAAAGAAAATCCCTGGGCTTGCTTTATGGAAGATTAAAGCAGCTCCCAGAGAATCAAAAGAAAGAAAGAGAAAGACAATTTATTTGTAACCAGTGATCATTTATCATCATAGTCTGCAATTTCCAGAGCAACATGTCCACACGTCAGCCACAAATGGACTGCAGAATTAATCATATAAAATGTGCCGATATGACGACATTAATCACTTAAGCAATCAAACTACTGAAATACTTGTTTGTTTGTTGATGCCAATCAGATTGTAAAGTTACGGCGCACCATTGTGATGCACATCAAGTCACCTCAAGTATTATCCTCAACAACGAATAATCCAACATAATGGGCCAATCTCAATCGACCAAGTGTTTTGCAGTCTGCTTTGTGAAAGTTGGCTGACGCTAATTTTGTCAATACTATACCAACTGAAAGTCTTTGGTATTGACCAATTTGTCGGTCTCAGCCAAATTAATCATAAAGACCATCTGAATCCATCACACTGATTATACTTTCAACATCTACTGTCAACATCTTGCATCAACTCATATCATGAATTGCATTCATTAATTTAACACATCGTATTTATTACTATCCTACATTGCATCGATTCATATTGTCCATTGCATTGACCCCCATCATGCATAACATTGAGTCAGACCCTACATGAAGTACCTGAATGGGCCTTGAGAAGCCGTACACACTGGAGGAGATCCATGCCTCCCGTTTTATACTGGTGGATGCTGGCTGATAGGCCGACTCTTTAAACACACACCGCTCCTCCACAGCCTGAGAATGTAAAGATGGTTCAAGTTTAGGTTAGTTTAGGGGGTAAAAACTTCAACATGTATACAGTCTGCTTCAAAGATTTGTTGACTGAATGTTTAAGCAGTTTTTCACTTCATGTCCAAGGGTTGACAGGGTTGACTAACCACTGTCATCCACTAACCCTAGAGGAAGAATTTATCATCAAAACAGACGGAGTCAAGTTACTTCTGAGCAGATGAGTCTAGATTTGGTACATTAAGTTTATATTTTTTAGATATTCTCCCAGTTACGTGCTTAGTGGGAAACATAGCTTTGCTTAGAGAATGATCATGTCAATCTTGTCTTTAGAACATGTAGAATCATGTATAATTTTATTTTGTACACATTTATTTAACCAACACTTAGCCAAAGAAACCTGCTTTTTATGATGAATTCAGATTCATGTCTTTTAGAATCAAGTAGGGGTTAGACATCTGTACAAGTAGGCTGTTGACCTTGGATCGAACTCAAACTTACTGAGTTAGATCCCTAGCCACCATCATATCAGTAGAAAATGCAATATTGGAATACAATATGAGACTGAGGTTCAAAAGCTTTGTCCGTTTAGAGAAACACAGACTGGAGGGCCTGTACAGTGAATGGCCTACCTATCTGGCTGTGTTTCCAGCTGTTGGGTGAGTTTAGCCACAGACAAACGATTTACATATTGTTTGCATACAGTCCCACACTGCTTGTTTAGCCCAGGAGTCAAACACCAATTGACAGAACCTCGGTTTGTATAATATAAACCTTTGACCTATCTATACAGCAGGTGCATGGATAGAGAAGTGGGGGGCTTCGGTTTCCTCAATGTTCACAAAAGGATGTTGTATGCTAACCGATTTAAATAAAGTGCAAGTAGTCTCATGTACATACAAATTAGGATTAGGATCTTTTTTTGGATTAGTCCGATTTGGAATATCGAAAAGGCCACATTTCCATGTGGCCTGAATTTGTGACATGGGTTAGTGATATTTGACACAAATGCAGACTTATAATTATTGAAGTAAAAATATGGGGGTGCAGGGCAAAATAGCGTAGTGAATAGCAGGCCAAAGACACTGGATTTGATCCCCAGTATCCTTAGCCTATCTGCAGGGTTCCTTAAGAAAGATTCCAAAGCCCTACCTGCTCTTTAAAGTCATGCATCCTAATTCACTCACTACGCATAAAAGCGTCTGCTAAATAACTAACCTGTCAATTTGTGAGACACAAAACATTATCCACATAACACAAACAGAAAACAGGTGTTTTTTTTCGGCCTTCGTTAAAAAGACGTCAGGCGGAGGCAGGCACTGACCATGAGCGTGGTGTGGTTGAGGTTCCAGGTGAAGGTGGTCAAGCTCTTGGCCACCGGATCCACGATGGAGTCCTCCACGATGTAGACAGAGCGGGCCAAGTTGGTGGGGAACACCTTCTCGGCCCAGCGCGGCAGGCGGTTGGTCTTGGTGAGGAGGCGTCTGGAGAGGAGCCGGTGGTCCGCGGTGACCTCCCTGTAGACCACGTCCTCCGTGAGCACATGAGTGCTGCCGGACACACGGACACATAAGTATACGCATCAGTATATTTGATTTGTATGGCATTTTAATCACAGTGGCTGTCTCCAAGGGGCCTCATTGCTCCTTTTGTTGTGAAGATAATACCAGCTATTTTATAAGGGCAGAACGGTTGTAAGACCTCTAGTATTTGGTCTTGAGTTGTGTTATATTTGACGTTTATGTCTTCACATGATACTGTTTTTCAGGTTTAACTGGTAAACATGACAGTATTTAAAAAGGCAAGGCTAACTCAAATCCAAGGAAAGAAACCTAACCAAGGGAAGAAACCTAAACTGCAACCTACTCAGGAGAACATGCAGGTCAGCCACAGAGGCTCACAAATATGATAGCATTGAATTAAATGGCTTTTATTGGAGTCATAATGATTTCATAGCTGTTGTGTGGCTCATGTTGCTATACAGTACAGTATACACCCTATAAAGTTATGTGTGAAATAGGTGCAAAAAGGGAGGACATAGCCCAAATGACAGACACCGCAGGCAAATGAGCCAGGAAGCCAGAAGACCACAGCTCAATTTCAGTTCTGTTTCTAATAAGTGCCGTTATTTTTTTTAAATACGGTCAGATTGACCAGTTCAATCAAAAATACACAACCCTATAAAATATCAGGTACATGATTTTTGTTTTGGATCAGCCTAGTCGTGTAAATAACGAGAACATTAACGTCCAAAAGTAAAATTGTAAGCAAAGTCTGATAATCCAACTGGCATCGTTGGTATTATTTCCACTACACAAGGAAATACAGACCTTTACAACCAGTGAGTTACAATTCACACTAAAAACCAAAACAGGGTGAGTGGCTGTACCTGAATGGATTTGGGTATCTCCGCCAGAATGCAGAGACAACTTGTTCCCAGGTATTCTGGATGTCCGTGTCGCTTGAAAAGTACTTGACCATCCTTCTCTCATTGAAGTGCAGAAATGTGAGAATGCAGGGCTACGACGACCCTCGCGATTTCAAAACAATAAAGCTTCAAATCTGAAACTGGCTCCATCCAAATATCTGACGCCCAGCTGTGTGTGTGTGTGTGTGTGTGTGTGTGTGGGGGGGGGGGGGGGGGGGGGGGGGGGGGGGGGTAAGAAATAGATGTCCGTCAAATATCAACAACTAACTAATGAAAAACAATCACAATCGCCAAACGAATCAATAAACAAAGAGCGATAGGTTATGAAATGGCCAGGACATGTTAAGACTACCGATATCAAATTGCAAACCAATCACCTAACGTTAACAATTATATGAGGTTGACGCTTGAAAATATATATAAATCCATGAACATGTTCAGTATGAAACAAACTAATTGACCATGGCCCTTATCAAGTGTAAAAAATGACTACAGAAGAGGCGAACAAGCATGCAAATGACAAATGTTGGCAACTGACACTTCCCCTTGTACAAGACAAGACACCATTTTGTATGTGAACTAAATGGTTCTAGCACTTCTAAATAGGCATATCTATATAGACAGAAAAAGCAGTAGCTACAAACGAATTGCAACATGCGTAGACATTAAGACAGGATAATGTATTGTAGAAAAAACTGAAAACGACTGTCCCTTAGCATTGGCATTGCCTCAATTACTCCTGTAATTTGTTCTACCATAAAGTAACGTATCGACCTTACCTGATTTTCTACAGAAACATGTACTTAATAGAAATACGTTCAGTCAAGTGACAGACTACTGCGTTATCTGATTATTGTCATTATGTTGCGTGTGACACGCGGAACGGAAGTTAGTTAGTGAACCTGCTGATTTCCGTTCCCCTGTTCCTAACGGTCGCCCCCTAGCGTCCGCCTTCACACGCGGAACTGTTTTTGTAAATATCTTGGAGTTACTTTTTAAAATTCGAAGTTTCGGTAACTAAATTAATCAACAACCTTCAAATGGAAGGGGATAGGCTAGCCAGGTAGATTGATAGCTGTACAAGTTTATAATGTGCATCACTGTCACTATAGTTACAGTGGAACCATGTCAATCACAACACTCTGACCAATAAAGTGACAGTATTTGATTTTAATTGTCCACCCCACACCCCCACCAATCTCTCTGTTGTGGTGTCATAACACACAATGGACAGCGATGGAATTTAGATGCTTTAGAGTCACTGTGCTGTACTCTCCCCTTTATCAGTTTACCTGGTCTTTCGTGATAGTACGTTGTGTTAATCACTGCTCTCTGAGTTGTTTGGCTGCTGCTTTTCAACATGCATTGCATTCCTGAAACACCACCTACTCCAAGACCCTGCAAAGGTATGTTTGGGATTATTAACTGATCATAATTTGCAACTAATCAGCCTCACCATAAGCCCTCACAGAGGCAGTGAAGTAAGAGGAATCCTTATATTTATCTGAGAGAAAGAAAGAAAATACAAATGTGATGCTAAGTAAGCATAACCATCAGCAACATCAATACATCTAGACAAAGAGTGGAGGAAATAATCTTTCTAAATGTGGTTGGTCTTCAGGCCCTCTTGGACACCCCCTGGACTCTGGCTCCACCCAGACGTCCTCTGAGGTTGAGACGGCTGCCAGCTCCACCCCTGTCTCGGCCACGCCCTGGCAGGTGGTGGTCCCTGGCCCCTCCCTCAAAGAGGTCATCGTCCAGCTGCTGACTCAGGTATAGCCCTGTTGTAATTGAATATGTCCCTCACAAGGACCAGTACTGTCCTCACAACAGACCACTATGGGCCTTATTCATCTAGTGGCCATCTTGGTTCCATATTGGTTGTAAACGCTAGCTGGGTGGGGAAACTGAATGCAGAATGCCACATTCAGTTCCCCTACCCAGCTAGCGAGTAAGATAGCTGCAAGATGAATAAGGCCCATTGCAATGACATAGGACATGCATCCACAGTCATGAAATACGTAGAAGTCTGCGTTACTATTTGCAACAACACTAGCACTGAATTATGTGATTAGACTTTTACTTTGAGATGCAACCAGAGAATTGCGGCTCAGATGATTGTTCACACTTACCTTACATCAAGATGATCCCAGAAGTCCTCTGCATTAGCTTCTGAAGCTCATGGTTGACTTCTTGTGTGTACTGGTGTTGTGCTCTCCAGGTCAGCCCTGGGTACCCCCCACCTGGGACCCCTGAGAAGATCAGCATCATCTTCCAGGAGACCCAGCGCCTCCTCGCCTCCTCCTTCCCCTGGGTCAGGGTGACGGAGGACCGGCAGCAGGCTAACTGTCTGCTCCAGCCCACCACTCCTTGCCAGGTCTGTTTTTTACTTTATTTTATTTCAATTGTTGTATTGAATTATTATATATAATTGCTGGTTTGTTCAACAAAAATGTAATACCACAAACTAAATAAACGAGCGCGACCCAAGCACTTACACCATGAGAAATGACATAATGGCATAACACTAAGATATGAACTCCCAGTGCCAACATGTGTATGTGTGTGTCTTGTGTCCATTGTTTAGGCGGCCGAGTCCATACTGGCCCACCTGGAGCAGGTGTTGCTCCCCAGAGACCGGCTGGCGGGGGCTCTGGTCACGGCTCCACACGTCCTCAACCACTACATGTGCTATCTGGTGGCTGTGAGTGTAGCCCTGCTGGTCCCACACCAGCTGCAAGCTACTCAGGAGGACATGCAGGTCAGCGACAGAGGCTCAAAAACATGATTTAATTCAATGAATTGAATGAATTGGGTTCAATTTTATTTCAAAGTTGTTTGTAAAGTGCCGCTCATGTTTCTATACAGTTTACATTTCTCTAAATATTATGACTTGTAAATACTTGCATACATAAATACATACATATACACAGTTACCTATATAGAAACCGTAAAATTATTTTCTAACAAGGAATAGGAAAAATAATCTGTTTCAATGTGTTGAAAACAGATACAAATTACAAGTTGAGTTTTGTATTTTTCAATCATACGGGTGGGATTGAAGCTCATGGGGTCTAAACACAAGCATAAATTCCCATGAATCTCTTCTCTCCAGAAGGTTGTGTGGGCAGTGCGGTGCCTCCCTCCAGGCTCTATGCTGACTGTGAGCAGTGACCTGGTAGACGACCTGCTGGTCCAGCTCATCCTGAAGCTCCACCCCCTCGACGGGGACGGCTACAGGCAGCTGGACCAGCAGAAGCTCCTGGCCCTCACTCTCCAGGTAGGTTCTGGTCATACTACTGCACTACTAGCAGTACTACTACCAGTCGTACCCAACTAGTACTACGTCACTGCTAATGCCAATCATCATTGATATAATTGAACCTAATGAAGTAATTAATGTCAAAAATCGTTGTCTGCATCTCACATCCCTGGCTGTTCTTTCGTTGCCTCCGACTCTTTTTTCCCCCACATTCATGGTTCATCTCTCTCACTCTTGCTCCCTCCTTACTTTCTTCCTCCTCCCTTTCTCCTAGCTGAGTGCTCTGACATTGGAGACCCTTAGGAAGATGCCCGGTGTGACGGTAGACACCGCTCTCCCTCGTCCCAGCTGGGATTTAAGGAGACTTACCTTCCAGGTCCAGAGCCGCCTGATGAAGGCCTTTGGCACCTTTTACCAGGTAGGATTGCTTTCCATTCAGGGCCGCTCCGTTAGGGGAAAGTGAAAGTCCTCCATACAACACTGAAAGCTCTGAAGCTCTGAACAGGATACGTGATGCGCTATTGTCCACAACTCTCCTCCATTAAGACGTCTTCTCTCTTATTCAAGGTCAAGAAACTGATGTCTGCGGGAAACCCTGATCTCCTCCGCTCCATCCCCAGGGAGGTCATCGAGGTTGTTCTGGCTAAGCACCAGGCAGTCTGCACCGAGGGAACCCCTGTCCGCACCGAGGGTAACCACAGAGACTGTAAAAACCTGTACAATGTGTTGCTTATAAACTTGAATACCAACAGTGTTTTGCTAATATAATTGAAGCATAACAAGCCTTCACAATATTGTAGAACATATATTTCTTTATTGCTTGCCATCATAATTCCATTTCAGTGATCTAGTGAAATTCCCTTCCATTCGAGTCCTAAACAACCTGTTGAGGTTCATCCAATTGTTTCTTTATGATCACACCTTTCTTTCACCCCCCTGTTCTTGTTCTGCTCTCAGCTCCCAGGGTGGATGAGGACCTAATGGAGAGGTGGCTCTTTAGCCAGACGCTCCCTGAGACAGGAAGGGATCCAATTTTCCAGAAGTTTGGAACCTGGATTCGGCACACGAAGATCTACCGCAAGGCTCTTCCGGAAATGAGCGATGATGTCATCGCGGATTACCGCCGCATAGTCATCCGACGCCATTCCTCCTACACCACCTGGGTCGAAGGAAAGTACTTTGTTGGAGATGACTACGAGGAAGTGACCTCATCGTTGGACAACGTCACCCTGGCTTACAATGCTTTTGTGGTGGACGGTAGCGGTGAAGCCCTCCAGAGGGACTTCCAGAACAGCCAGAAGCTGCTCCAGGGTCTGACAGAATCTGAGCCTTCTTCTCTACAAGGCTCTGGCCAGAGTTTTCTTGTCTGTGATCCTGTGCTTTCTGGAGCCCTACTACCTCCAGCAGCTCAGCCACTGCCAGGATACAATGCTACTACTACTGCTGCTGCTGCTGCTATGAACTCTTTCTCAACCTCCGTACGTTCATGAAAACACATTCACATAGACTTCAAGTGTTCAACACTGAAATCGTCCTCCAACATGAGAGTCCAGTCCATTTAAAAACTCTGTAGCTACTTTTTAGACAGGCGAAGCATTCTCTTCCCCTGTGCAACAGGACACAGTTCTGATCCAGCAGTCAACTGCTGAACGGGTTGTAGAAGAACTGTTCAGAGGCCAGGACCAAACCTTTTACCAGTCACAGGCCCGCAAATACTGGGCCTTTGAGAAGGAGATAGTGGAACATGTCCACCTGCTGCTGGAGAAGGAGGCCGAGACATACAGGAACAACAGAGTGTTCAAACAGACTCTGGAGCGCCTGATGGACCCCGTGCAGGAGGTCTGCTTTACGTTTTTGTAGTGTTATAATATCATGACTTTCTTTTTTAAATTGTATTTAAACTGGAATAGCATGTTTCAAAATAGAGAATGCCTCTAAAGCAATCAATGTATTGTAAACATGCAGTTTTCCTCATCAAATGAAGGCCGGCAATTGTGAATCACTGTCCAAAGAAAATAATATATGAAGCATTTACAACATGATGTAAAATAATGTATAACACAGTGCATTTTTTATGAAGACGACTTTCAGTTATTTAGTTTTCATAGAGAAATGACAGTTGAAGTCATTCAACAGGTCAAACTGGCCGTTGAGCTTCGGTGGCCCCTTAGACAGAAGTTGAACGTGGCCTTGCCCAACACATGGCTGACCAGGGAGGGCCTCATGCAGGACCCCCAGGTAGCCCTGCTGGCCTGCTCCCTTGTAGCAAAAGAGGTGCTCAACCACATCAAGCCCTCTGTGAGCTTCAGTGAGGAGGTCCAGGGAGGAGACAATGCCCCCTATAGCATTAACGTCCCTGTGAGGAAGCAGGAGGAAGGAGACAAGGAAAGACCTCTCACCCTGCTAGAGGAGCGTCTTCACAAGGAGCGCAAAGTGAGCAGGGAGGAGTTCCTCGCCTGCCCAGAGAAGGTCAGCCTTCTTCATCAGTCATTTCAGTACAGACATGATACACAAAGATATTTAGTAAGAGTAATAATTACTGGTCTATATTAGCGTCATTCCTTTTTTATCAAGCTTTACAAATTATTTATTTATTTAAAAGTGTTAAGTTTTATATCTACATCTCTTATATCACCCAATAATGCTACACATAGTAATATGTATTTATATACTCTATTGTCGCTGTAGAATGAGATGTGCTAATACACCTTTTCTGTGCTGAAAAACTTTTTGCTCAGGAGCCTGAGCTGAAAGAAGTAAAAACCAAAAATAAGTGCTTCTCTTGGCTTCGCCGGCTCTTCAGCCGCAAGAAGAACTGAGAATGAAACCTAACATAATGAGAACCAACATGCATCTTTGGAAACCTAAAATGTACATAGACTGGGACACCAAACATCAACATCTTATTTGGAAACCTAACATATACGCCAATCAGGGAGACCAACCATGGACATCTTCCACAACTTTGGACCCCAACCATGGACGTCTAATATGAACACCAACCATATACATCTAATATGGACACTTACCAATGACAGCTTACATGGACACCTTTGTTATTTAACATTATTTAATTTTAATAAACTTGGTAACATTTACTTTTTTTCTTTAATTGTACTTTTATTCAACATCGATTGAAACCAAAGATTTGTTTTGTTTAACATTGTTTCATTTTATTATATTTAACTCATATTTTATTAAAAATGTTTCAACTTTATTCATTTAATTTCTTTGACATTGTTTATGAATTGTAATTTTCTATTTAGGTATTTATGTTTATTAAACCATGTGATAATTCCTTTTTTATGTTACTCCAAGCCATTAGACATTTTCATTCATTAAACAAATGAAACGTTAATGTTACGAGGTTACAACAAATAGTATTTTTTCCAAATATGTATTAAAAGGTTGAAAGCCACTCCTTCTCAATAGATGGCGCTCTATTAATTTAACGTCCCTTACCTAGTTCGCATTTTCTTCTGCAACATCTTCGTTGGCTTGTTTGTGCGACAAGGGGGTGTCCTCCATGGTGTCATTGTAGGGTTCAGGGTGAATATACAGAAAGTAAGTATCTTCTTATAAGATGTCTGGTTACACTCCGGACGAGAGGCTTCGCGTCGAGCAGATCACAAAGCTTAGAAGGCAATGGCTGAAGGACCAGGAACTCAGTCCTAGAGAACCCGTTATCAAGCCACAGGCTCCGGGCGCCATAGCTAAATTCTGGACTGGCTTTCTGGAACCCAAGAGTCTGTGGAGGCTTTACGTGAGTGTTTAGATCCTCAGTTAGTTATCAAAAGGACAGTTTTATATTACAGATGTCAACATCCATTTCAATGTCTCTGCTCCGCTCGCCGATGTCATGTTATGCTATGAACAGTGCAGTCTGGTGTTGACATGGTCAGAAGGGTGCTGCTTTGCTTTTAGATTGATAACGCCACTTTCATAGCACAAACAGCCCATTTTGTGTTTGCAAGTGAAATAGTCCAAGCTAAAGCAAAGGAATGTACCAGAACCATGAGTCTACTGCTAAGTAAAGACACTGCTATCTATCTGATAGTCTACTGCCAAAGACACGTACATTTGTAGTCACTAGCATCTCAGCATACACCTGCTCCTTTTAGGAATAGCCTACATTAATACAGTAAAGGACATATGATATATATCTTTCCTAGAAAAGGGTAAATTATATTTACTAATGCACAGAAAACATAAACACAGAATATTTATGAAAGCCTGTCTTTAATGTTGGCATATTTTCTGCTATTTTGTTGCTGTTCTTGCAGACATACAAAGCATACCGAGGTGGAGTATTTGGATTGACACGGGTATTGATACCAGCGTGGATCGTTCACTATTGTGTCAAGTACCACATGGCTGTAAGTTCACCTGGAACCCATTGGTTATGGTTTAGATATCATACATATAAAATGTATACCTGCCTAAAGACCCAAATTGTGTGTTGTTGTTGTTGTTGTTACTGCTACAATGACTAAAAAGTGAATTGATCAAACTAGATGGCATGTATATGAATGATGTAAACATTTACAAGTGAGATGTATTAACTTAGTGATCGTTTCTTCCTCAGAACCAACCATATGGTATTGTGGAGGTGAAACCCAAGTTGTTTCCCGTAAGTGCATATCTTTATTCTTTGCATTTTGTCCTAGTTATATTTATTTAGTACTATAATTTATCTTAACAAACCTAGGTGACTTAACTTCATAGTTGCCTGACCATTATTTGATTTGAAAAATGAAATATGATTATTGACCGTTACGATTTTGCCTCTTGACAATCTATTTTTCATATTTCAGTAGTCTTTATTTCCATAATTTGATTAGTTTTGATTGAATACAGTATTAAAAAGAAAAAATGTGATACACACACACACACACATTATTTTATGTATTTGTACAACATGTATATTTATAATTTTAACTGGTGCATTGCTGGTAATTGTCCTCCACTAAAGCTCTGGTACAGTTATATGAATGGATGGATAGGCCGGTCCCTGTAAAACTATTGGCACAGTAACATCCCCATTTCTGTTTAAATGTGCATCCTAACTGATTTAGACATTAATCTATACTTTCTTTTTCTGCTTGTTTTAGGGGGACATCATTTTGGAGACGGGAGAAGTTGTTCCCGATCTCCCCATGACCCACAGTCACCACTAACGCACCAAGTTAAAATGTTTCTATAAAGTCATTGTAAAAAATAAACTGTTATTAAAACATTTCCAAATCATTTAATGACCGGTTTCTCCATTATTATTTAATAAATTACACATAGACTCAAAGTCTAAAAAGTAGGACGTGCTCAGCCACATCAAGGTCAAGCCTGTCTGTATTCAAATGCAATATCCTTACTGTCATTATCATAGGGCCATAATCTCCTCCAATGCCCTTCTGCTACCGACCCTCTTTATTTGTATAAAAGGTTAATGTTAAATAAAATAATCAGAAAAATACGTTTATAAGTAGAAAACATTTGTGAATCTGGAAATCATTGCATAACATGAAAATGTATCCTTGGTGAACGTTTGTTTTGTTTGACTATTAATTTAATTTTAGTCGAACAGTGTTGCAGTTTACGGTCGAGGAGAGAAAATTGTTTCTGGTCTTTTATTTCTTTCCACCCGATGAAAACCGGAAATTGCGTATTCAAATTGTGCCTACATGCTCGCTGACTTTACATTTGGTTGTACAACTCAAAAGGGCTATACTCTATTAATATATTATACACCAGCGAGGCAATATTTAACGTTTCTCTTCCCTGGGAATATAACTACGTCAAATGGGTAATCTGTCGATCTCCAACCGATGAGCTGTTCGATGAATTTGAGGTAAATACGAATGTATCTTATCTCCTCATTCACAATAATTAATGTCGTTAGCTAGCTGAAGTCAGACACTGACCATCATAGATGTTTCTATACAACAGAGTTATATAACTGCATTGCTGTCGCGTTTTTCCAAATGGTCGTTTTACTAGAAAACAATACAATGTCTGTAACAGTTGTACAGACTTTACTAGGATCATACCAGTGCTAGCTGCGCAAACGTCAACAAACCAATTAAAATTACTTAGTACTATGTTCAGAGTAACAGCTTGTTTTGCCGAATAGGTGTCTTGTCAACATAATCATTTTTATTTCATGCTGATGTTGAATAAACCATCATATTATACAAAATCATTAAAAAATGATTATGAAAAATGATTTTGTAGCCTAGTCGCTAGCGTTATCATAGCCGTTCGTATATTCGATTTTGGTATACATACACATTTACAGAAAAAAAAACCCGGATTATCGCAACCTTAAATGATTTAATCATTGTATAACCTGGGGGAATTTAAAAGCTATGTAGTACAGTGACATGTTACATGTCTTTTTTAAGGAGTGACAGAATAGAACAGGCTCTGACACACTCCTTTTTAAGTCCAAGAGTGCAGGGCAATCAAAGATTAAGTCAAAATGTAACAACGTATCACCAGGACTGCTACTTAATTCAAATAATAAATAATCCATCCACACATCCTCCATGTGAACATTTAGATATACACATTTCGACTGCTCTTTTTTCAGATTGTAGCGGGGTCTTAAAGCTGTATCATGAAAACATTACAACACCAGTCATGAAATGATCTGAAACTGACCTGATGTGTTTGTCATAATTTCACCTAAGATGATGTCAGCCTCAAAGATTGAACTGCGTCCACGTCAGAAGCATGGCACAAATAAAACCTCCGGTGACGCGTCCAAAGAGGTGTCTCCAGACTCCAAGTGCCCCATCTGTTTGGATGCCTTCAACAACATGTCCTACCTGGACCTGTGCTTGCACAAGTTCTGCTTCCGCTGCATTCACGAGTGGTCCAAGAACAAAGCGGAGTGTCCGCTGTGCAAGCAGCCGTTCAACTCCATCTACCACAGCATCAAGTCGGACCAAGACTTCAAGAAGTATGACCTGAGGCCCACCGACAATGGCTCATTCGGGAGTTTCGGCGGTGTGCGGTTCCGGTACCACACCACCATGACGGGTGTGCGTCAGCGGGCCGAGAGGAGGACTGCTACCCCTCCAGACAACGGTGTGATGTTTGAGAACTGGGGAGATGCGTACCAGCTGCACGAGCGCAACCTAAGGCGCATGATGTCGAGGTTGGCGGCAGGGAGGCGGGCCGCTAGCGAAGGCAGAGCGGTCCGTGCTATCCGGGAGCAGGAGATGATCACATTCAGGAGGGGGCTGTATCGCCAGGGAATCAGGGTGCAGTCGGTGGAGGACGGCGGCCGCTCCCGGGACACCACGGCCGAGTTCTATCAGAGAAACCCTGCGTGCCTTCACAGACTGGTGCCCTGGCTGAAGAGGGAGCTCATGGTACTCTATGGAGCCCACGGCTCTCTGGTCAACATAGTACAACACGTGGTGATGTCGCGCATCACCCGCTTCAATTTGGAGGCCAGTGATATACTGGAGGAGCTCAGGCCTTTCCTCCAGGCTCGCACAGAGCACTTCCTCCACGAGTTCATCAGTTTCGCAAAGTCTCCCTTCAACATGGAGGCCTATGACCAGCATGCCGTCTATGACTGCCCCGACTCCCTATTCAACGATGACGACAGTAGCTCTCATTCATCTGTCATAGCCGTCTCGGAGGACGATCTAATGTCAGTGGATCTGGACACCATGGGAGAGTCTATGTCCAGTGGCACTCTCAGTCAGTCTGCGTGGGACGATGAGACCCCTGGGCCCTCGTATTCCACGACGGAAGAAAGAAGCAAAGCACTGCCGCTCTCTATACCAGACTCTGACAGCAGCCAGGAGGAAGAGCCACAGGAATGCAGTTCCTCTTCGCATCCGAAAGGCCCTTTGAACCCAACTGACGCGTCTCACAGTGTTGTCAAAAAAGATGAATCTCTTTCGTCCTCTTATGATGATGATGATGTTGGTGGGGATGAAGATGACTGTGTTATCGTAGGTTTCGTGAAGCCGGTGGCACAGAGGACGCCAGAGCTGGTTCACCTCTCATCAGACTCGGAGGAATCTGTCCATGAGGAGATGGACAGAAAGCCTCAGCTGCCTCAACACATTCGCTTCACCAGCCCCAGCGCCTCTCCTCTTCCCGCTGCAGAGCGAAGCCCCCCTCCTGCCTCTAGCACAAAAGCGCATTCACCATCTAAAGAACAAAGCGACCTCTTAAGGTCTAGAAGACACAATTTGTCAGAGAGGAAAAGCGATTACGACAAGAACAGCAAGAGGCGTCGCAGTGCAGAACGATGCAGGGAAAGTCAGGGATCTAGGAGTGGAACTCAATCGAGGAGAAATAGGCGGGACAGAAGGTCGAGAAGTGCGAGCGATTCTTCCAGGAGCCCCATGAACGGTGCCATTACTCTGTCCCGGTCGAGGAGGCATTCCCGATCTAGTAGCAGCAGAGAGTGTTCCCGTTCGAAGAAGGACAGTAAGGAGAAAAGGCGAGATGGTGGCTGCGAGCTGCCTGGCAGCTACCAGTGGCAATCCTACAGCCACTATGGCCGTGACAGAGACAACAGTTGGATACATTATTCAGAGAAAACCACCTACTACTCCAGGGGTCACAGGAACTGTGATTCACGCTCTCAATCTCGCAGTAGGGAACCCCATGACAGCGGTCACAGGGACAACTTTCCCTCTGGGACCTACTCCACGGGTAGCCGATCGCCCTCTTTCAGGAAAAGGTCTAGCCAAGACAAGCCTGGTGGCAAGAGGAAGTACAAGACCAGGCACTTGGACGAACCGAACAGAAGCACGGATCTGAGGCAGGGATCCGAGGCTGTGGATACAACTAGCAGTAGGACCAGCACTGGGAAACAGAAGAGGTCGAAGGAGAAGCCGGCGAAGAGGGACGCCAGCCTCGGAGGGGAAACCGACGATGCAGGAAATGGGTCCGACAGAGGCAGGAAGCACCACAAGAAGAAGAAGAAACACAAGAAGAAAAGCAAAAAGCACAAGAGCAAGGAGCGCCCAGGGAAACGCTCACCCACTGTCATAACCATCGAAAGCGACAGTGGTCATTCTACCTATAGCAATGTTGAACCCTCAGGCAAGGGAAACCTTATGAGTACCACAGGCGTGCCACCAGATATTGATGCCACAGACCGCTATGGCGATGTGTCAAAAAGTGATTCACTGCCAGCTGACAATGTTTTACACCAATGATAAACAATAACTGTTGATGGTTGGAGAATCACTTTCGGTGGGGATGCCGTCATAGCAAATGCCTTTAATTGCCGACTAATTATTTTCACAGCAAGGCCCATAAATGGTTTTTATATACATATGGGTGTTTTATTTAGCATCGAGGTCTAGCCAGTTGCTACACACACATCAAATTTGTGAAAATTGTTTCAAGTTAACACATCAAATCAGGAAAGTATTTTCTTTTAACTTTCTCCAAGTTGCACTCTCAGGTATAACATTGTGTTCACATATTTTCTTCTATAGGAATCACTTGAGTGCTGACAATGAACCACCTGTTCATGTGCCCTTTTTATAATTTGTTAATTCAGAGGTTGGTATTGGTGATTCTGAAAGGTTACTTTTATGTTATATTTTAATAAAAAAAAGTATCTGGATCTGTTTATCACATAATTAAAAAAGAAACTATCCAAACTGTCCAGCCTTATTCCTGTCGAGACACAAATGATCCATCACATCACTTTAATTCTCTCTCTCTCTCTCTCTCTCTCACTCTCTCTCTCTCTCTCTCTCTCTCTATATATATATATAATATACATACATATCTCAATAAATAAAAATATATAAATTTGTAAATATTTTGAAATACGTTTATATTTTTAAAAGGACGTTTTTCAAAGGACTTATTAATTTCAGGGGACTTATTGCATAGTGCCAGTTATTTATTTCAGGAGACTTTTACTTCATAATGCCACATTTATTTAACGCCACATTTATTTCATAATAACATTTATTTAATAATGCCACATTTCCATCTGGTATATTCAAATGAGTGGGGCGTTGCTATCTCAGACCAAAGCGTCCACGATTTCGGGCTGATAGACCGGACAACAAAAAGGTAGCGAGCATATCGTCTGGAATGTCCAGAGTCGGGCGATCCCGCACCTGTACATGAAGTAACGTAAACTTTAAGTAAGTAATGTTAATAAGTTAGTTAAGTAATGTTCTTGGACATCTTCCACAGAAACACGGTGCTCAATTAGTCTCCAACGATTGAAGACTTCGTCATCCATGTCCATATCTTGAAGAGCACTTATCCGCCCGAGTAATTCTAAAAAGTCCTCAATACGGGGCATAGGCCGAATAGTATCCGCTTATAAACCATGTTGATCAATTGTATATGCTAAGAATAGCATGGTATCTCGGAACCCATCGATATCTTCCATAATGTCCTTACAACAGCTTGCCCCACTTTATTTTCATTGGCCCTGTGTAAGTAATGTCCATAATCTTGGTTGTATCGGTGCATAAGTACAATACATTTATTTTCTTAAAGGTGCAGTGTGTAGAATTGAGTGGCATCTAAGAGAACAGACTTAGCAGAAATGGAATATAATATACATAAGTATGTTTTAATTCTGGTATAATCCCATGAAAAATAATAAATGTGTTTTCTTTACCTTATAATGAGCCCTTTATATCTACATAGGGTGCGGGTCTTCTTCCCGGGGGCCACCATGTTGCTCTACCATGTTTCTACAGTATCCCAGAACAATCCCAGAAATGCCTGTGTTTTCTTTCTGCGTTTTGGGCTCAAATAGTTGTAGGAAGAAGGGGGGCGTGTTATCCCCATGGCAATGACCCATTTGTGATTATTTTTTGGTACCGACATTGTGTAGGAGTGTTATAATGATTCAGATTCAGGTTCAAACAACTTTATTTATCCCAAGAAGGGCTATTAATTTGCAGTGCACCCAGTCCATACACACAACTTAAATTACTAGAAGACTTTCAATGAATAATTGGTAATAAGATAGTGTCAAAGACACAAGAAGAGTCAAGCTTCCACATTAAGTGAATTCTTTGTCGTCCATGTTTGACAACCGATTCTGTGTTTACATTGAATTTGAGTTTAGAGTCGAACACCGTTCGTAGTTATCATCACATCATTTGACGAAGGCAGGTAGGGCACAACCATGATCTGACTCCAAACCCTGGGGAAGAGACAATAGGTCGGTGTCGTCAGAGAATTTCACAAAGTAGCTGCCCTCTTGAGATGTCCTACAGCTATCTGTATACATAATAAAAAGCAGGGGAGACAGGACACAACCCTGAGGTGAGCCCGTATTTGAGACCTTGGTGTTGGACATATTCCCATTCACCAAAACCTGCTGGATTATATCCGTTGGAAAATCTAAAAGCAACACCAAGAGCTGATCTGGTAATTGAAAATAAGAATCAAGTCGCTCAATCATTATTTGAGTCTGCATCTTGTTAAAAGGCCGAAGAGAAATCAGCAAATAAAAGTCTCACAAGATTTGGGTTTCTCGAGGTGCTTATACTGTCAAGAGTGAAGAGCTTTGCATCCTCCACACCTTTACCAGCTTCGTAAGCAAACTGCAAGGGGTTTAATTGACCATAAATGAGGGAGACAAACATTTAGAAATCTTCTCAAAATGTTTCCTGACAAGGGATGTGAGTGCACTAGATCAAAAATAATTTGGTTCTTTGGGCTTTTTTGATTTTGGGATGTATTATAGTGGATATTTTCCAGATTGTTGGTATCTGGCCAATTTCGGCACACATCTGGAAGAGTTTAGTGAAAATCTCATTAAGTTGGAGGGCGCTAAGTCATCTTAGTGCTGTGGGCGCTAAGATGACTTAGCGCCCTCCAACTTAGTGAGATTTTGCTGTGGGCGCACTGATGCCATCTTAGTGCGCCCACAGATGGCATCAGGGCCAGCAGCCTTTCTTATGTTCACCCTCTTAAATAGGGCAGCGACGCGTTCCTGAGATATCACAATATCATTCTGAAGTACAAGAGACCCTCTCAGCTTGGAGACATTTTCAGAGAACTCAGACCTTTTGAAACAAGAGAAAATTTTGTTTAAAGTGTTAGGCAAATCTGAATCATCCACCCCATTTACATTAATGGATTTTTTATTCTCATTTACACATTGATTAACGCAGGTTATGGTTTTAATTCCTTGCCAGGCTGCTCTAAGATCGCCACTGCTATATTGCATTTCTATCTTTTCCCTATACTTAATTTTAGCCTTCCTTTTTTCATTTTGCACTTCTCTGTAGACAGCCTTTTTCTCCAGGGGATCCCCAGTATAATAGATCTGTTTCTTCCTAATTTTTCAGAGAGATGTTATGTGCCACACACTGTGGCATTATACTATAAGTGTCCTTGAAGTTTAACCATCTCTCGGACACGGACATCAAAATCAACCACTGGCCAGACGGAGCTCTACGCATCCATCCATCCACACACACACACACACACCGTATTGTTATTCTATGTGTCCTAGAAGACATCAAAATCAACCGGCTGTTTAGAGGGAGCCTCACATGTCAAAATCGACCTTGTGTGATCAAGATTAATGCAACTATTGCGCAAAACGGAAATACCTATTGGCACCTTACACAAAACAGGCCAGTACAGGCCACCATAGTCGTTGGAAAGGGAGGGGAGAAGTAAGTTGCATTCTGCAACCTTCAATTCAATTGTACACACTGGGCCATTAATAAAGTAGTAGTTTAACTGGGTAAACAAACTAGTTAATGGTGCCATCTGCCTGTTACATCTGGCTGTATACCACCTCCACTTTCTCAAATGGGATATAATATATATGTGTGTGTGTGTGTGTGTGTGTGTGTGTGTGTGTGTGTGTGTGTGTGTGTGTGTGTGTGTGTGTGTGTGTGTGTGTGTGTGTGTGTGTGTGTGTGAAGGGTGTCAGCCTTAAATTAAACACAATGTCGGGTTAGTTTCATTATTAATATACACTATCAAAATATGTAATTTGTTCTTTTTGTATTTGTGTACTTTTAAAGCGTTATATAATATGGTATGGTGGAAAAACCAAGCGGATCCAACTGCAAACCTCAGACTTCTCTTCTCAGGTCCCACTCATGCCGGTATTATTGCCCCCCACTGGTCGGAGAATGAATTGTATATTCTTTCAAAGGCAATTGCCTGCTCAGTTAACAAAATCGAATTATATGAAAATGATATTATAAATGAAATTATAAATATATGAAGACTATATATACTGTAATATATTACCAACATTAATATACATAAATATTCGTTTTTTTAAATACATATTGACGCACAGAAACAAATAAACATGTATTATTATTAACATGAACATGGCTGAGTGATTTTCCAATCATTCCAAACTACAGAGGATGATTATGAGCTATGAAGCCCCTCACATTTCCATTACATTTATCAGTTCAGTTATGCACCAAATTACAAATTCCAGTGTAGATGCAGGTGGTAATTGTATGGGTAAAGCACACGTTGATAAAGAGCAAACATTCACATCACAGTAGGTAGGCTAACGTTAATGGTTACAAACAATTTTACTCAATGTACATGTAGCTTAAGCAAACGGTAAGGGTTCGACAGAGGGTTCAAATTCTCGGACACATAGTATAACGCCAAGATGCGTAGCGTATTTCATAAACAACATCACTCATTATAACGCTCATAAACAACGATGTTAATAGCTTAAAAAAATATATATACTCCTAATCAAAATGACGGTACGAGCATCTTTAGTGCAGAGCCATTTTCGTGACTTTACTGCAGTAAAGATAGTGACGTCAGGAACCTACCACTAACACAGTTGGCTCACAAAACTGGTGCCTGAGAAGGGAGGTAATGCTCAACCCCCAATGACTCACAGAACTGGGGTCTGAGATGGGAGGTCATGCTCCACCCCCAATGACTCGCAGAACTAAGGGGCTTCAGGAGGGAGGTGACAGAGAACTGACATGATTGCTCTATATGTGGGATTCAAACGCCTAACCCCGGCAGGGTTAATGTAATGCACGTACCAATGGAGCTAGACTGGGCCAGAGATATGAAATTTTTTATTAAAGATGTATATCAAGTAATTTGAAACGTATACGTATTTTTTTTGTATTTGAAAGCAGTGCAGTGTGTTAATAAAGCATTCCTAAAAAAAAAAGACAGTGAGCAGCAGTTGCTATGTCGTAAATGAATGTCGACATTGGCTAGTGTAACGGAAGTGTGTTTGTGGCTCAGGAAGAAACGTGGCAAGTATAGTCACCATGGCCTCACAAATGCACATTAAGGTAATATCCCAACAGATACGTCAAATGAATCTCTCAAAGGGCGCACTCTCAATGTGACTGCACTGCCCAGCATTACGTTATACATTGTTATCTATTCAAGCTATTTCTATTCGTTAGGGTTTTAAGGCTTTATTTGTGTGGTTATGGATACATGCACATATTTAATTCAATGTACGTAAATGCACGGTGTTTACTTTAAATCTGCAGGTCAAATTAGCTAGCAATATGGTTGCAGCTATCGCAAGGTTGAATGCAGTATCATATCCATATAGATTAGTAGCTATATGGATAGATTAGTAAATTAGCTGTTTTAAGCACTTCTGTACCACGTTGTCATCTTAACTTTCAGTTTGTCTCCGTGATAAGAAACTACGACCTAATACATTGCTCGCAGTCTTGCTGTATTTAAGAGAGTTGGCGTTATCATAAATTGTTAAAATGAATGTTTGCAACGGTTTTCTTCTAGATCGGAATAATCGGGGGATCGGGTCTTGATGACCCAGATATCTTGGAAGGGAGGACTGAGCGATATGTCGACACGCCATATGGAAAGGTTAGTTTACCACTCTGTGCTAAAATATACATTTATTAAAGGCATCATATTATGCCTATTATATTATTTGTGGTTAATAATTTCGTTTGGATGTACTACTAAAATAGGTTTACATGCTTTAATGTCAAAAGTACACTTTATTATTCTCACACTGTTAATTGCTGTAGAACCGCTTTCACCCATTGTAAGAAACTGGGTTTCAGCTCTAATTGGTCAGCATGACCACTCCGTCGGCACATGTGTAGGCAATCTCAAGCCCCTGAGTCCCGAGCAGCTGTAAACATTGCCAGTATCAATGGCTTTGATTCAGCCATACCTTTTCGAGCCCAAGTCTGAATCTTAAATTCAGGTTGAACAATCGGGTCAACCCAAAACACTGTCGCCAAACTTTTGAACGCAATAACGTGAGCCGAGGCCTATAGCTGGCTAACCAAAACCTTTTGAATACTATAATGTGAGCTAGTGAGTAAGTCGAAGCCTACAACTGACTAACCAAAACATTTGAATACAATAATGTGAGCTAGCAGGTTAGACGAGGCATATAGCCGAATAAACAAAACATTTTAACACTATAACGTTAGGTAGCTTTCTCACTGGGTCTACAGCTATGCTACAACCAACAACTCCGCACTTTAACACTTGTTAGGAGCTACCTTGTTTGTTTTTATCAGAACAAATATACAATTCATAAAGCATACATACAGATTTGATCCTGAATCTACATAAAGCAAAGATACAGCATTGAATTGTGTCCAGATCAAGAAGCAGTCCTCCGTAAAATGAAGGGAACGGTCAAAATACATTTTAAACACTGATTCTTCATATCGTCTTTCTTTTGGAAGTCCATACAAAGGGGATTTATTTGCCTTTGGACTGACAACAACAGCATCAGCTCGATAAGGCAATACCAGAGCAGAACTCCAGCTTTGTTTGAGGGCGTGCCAAACTAAATGTGAGGCTGGACTTTTGCGCGTTGGGGATTTGGTGACGTAACGAAGTTACGGAAGTAAATGCTGATTGCAAACAAGCTGTTTCCGGCAGTTAAGGCGAGGTGTTTTTTGTGGGAGAGTAACTCCCTGTGGCGTGGACTTGAGCTTTGTAGCTTAGCAGACCATATACATGGATAAGAAAAAGCTATATAACATACTAAAGGAAAGGGAAAAAGCATAGTGATCTAATATACTGTATTGTATGAATGCATTAGTCAGCTGATGTATTGGATGGATGGTTTACTTAATGCATCTTGTATCCTCTCCAACAGCCTTCAGATGCGCTGATAGTGGGGAAGATAAAGAATGTTGAATGTGTGCTTCTTGCAAGGTGAGCTTTGTTTGGACTACAATGGACTGACTACACACACTTGTTGCAGATGTCAACACACCCACAAAATATTTGGAAAACATGCAAACACTAGTCTGCAACTGACTGGTACATATCTGAGGCGATTACAGGGTGTAGTTGTGTTTTAGTGACATCACAAGTGGGAGTGTCCACCTAGATGTATGATGGCTAGATAAGCAACATTTGCTACAGTCAACTGGGTAGACTGCTCTACCCAGCATACATCTAGGTGGACACTCCTACTTGTGATGTCACTAAAATACAGGAAAAGGCAGATTTTCAAACGGCTTGTAATGGCTAATCACACTCTCACCTGGTGGCATAATATCACCCCTTTAAGGCTACTTGATTCATCCATGATTGTGCTACACCTCCATTTTACCCAGTAGAGGGCGCACTTGGCATAATTGTGTGTGTTGGTGTGTGTATTTTAATATATTTTGTTTTAATATATACTGTTTTATTGTAGATTTATATATTTAGTTAAATGTATTTGTAATAAATTAATTTATGATTAATATATATTGGTTACTTAGGCACGGGAGACAGCACACCATCATGCCGTCTAACGTCAACTACCAGGCTAACATCTGGGCCCTGAAGGAGGAGGGCTGCACTCACTTGTTGGTCACCACGGCCTGTGGCTCCCTCAGGGAGGAAATACAGCCAGGAGAAATAGTCATTATCGACCAGTTCATTGACAGGTAGTCCCACAAAAACAATTTCCGACTTAATGCAGTTTTTTGAAGTGACATAGGATTATTGTTAATGTACAATAATAATTTGTCCTTTTTGTATATTTGTGGTTTCAGCTGACCTAGTCATGTATGGGCTTCTTTAAGATAGAATTTGGCTACCATTTATACTATATATTTGTTAGGTTTGTGATGTCACTAAACTCACCAGAGGGATAGATGGGGAGATGGATCCATCTCTCCCACCTTGTGTAGCAACAGCAGACCTTAAAAGAGGACAAAGCTTGATGGATAACCCGTTTAAAAGCATACAACAAGGTGGAATAATATGAATTCACGAAATTGAAACTTTATTGAACTATGATTGTGTATTTGGATACACCAGATCTATACACGTGTACATGTGCTTCAACTGTATGTATACATGTGGTATTTAAACAGGATTATAGTATTCAAAGGTGGACCTTGCTGCTGTACTTCCAAGTTGTGAACTGTCACTACAGTTGCACTGTTAATATTGTCCCTCAATGGTGCTGTGTTGCATTTGGTTGAATATGTATTCAATTCTCCCTGCAGATACTCACAGTATTTGGTTCTACGATGAATAGGGCAATTGTGTTATTTTAATTTCAGCACAGAGACTTAAATGTCACTGGTGCCTGCTGTCAAATTGAAAATATCATATATATATATATATATATATATATATATATATATATATATATATATTTCACTGTTGTCCCTTTTTAATGAGAGAATGGATAAATGCCAATCTGAAATAATTGTTAACACCTTCCCACGAGTTTCACTGACTGGATTTTTGTTAATTTGTGTGGGGAAAAAAGTCACATAGTTTAGTTATTAGCTGTTTTGTGACATGCCATGATCTTATCTAGAATCAGTCCGGGTGGGTGTCGTAGATGCAACTCATAACCCAAATATCCTCAGTGAGGTAGGCTTAAAAATACAACATGTAAACAATATCTGGTTGGGTTATGGGTTAGGTTTCCTAGTTTGCCTTAAGCTTCACAACTATTTTCCTTGGTGCATTTCCTTTACGTGTCTGTATCCATTAGCAAGTCAGACGTGCTGTAAGAACAGATATTTTGTTCAAAATAAAGGCCACTTCCTGTCTTCTTTCTTTCCCACACTGCTTATCCATTAACTTGTCACTTGGGAGAAAAATAGCAAACATATTCGTTTTTTGCTCAGCTAGCTGTTGGTGACTTGTAGTAGGATTCTCACCTATTCTTTGTATTGGCTGCTCCCTGTAAGTACGTTTTTACTGGCCCTCACTTAAAGCTGTAATTATCAGCGTTGGAACATAAAACCCAAGACTTTTGTTACTTGTTAAATCATTTATGTAAACAAATGCAAACTCCTTAAAAACGACATTCTTTCCCCTGCTGACAGCCATAATCTGTACAGCACTAGCTGGATTAATTTGTTTACATATATGTTGCATTTTGAAGTACTGGCCCGATCAGGACAGTGAGGTGAAAGATTAACCGGCCTGATGTGAATTTGCTGGCCCCGGGGCATCGGGTACCCTTTATAGTTGAACCGTGCTTCAAGTGCTAAATGTGTACTTTTGTTAAGATTACCACATGTGAATACACAAGGCATCCAAAACCAAACACAGTTGAATTATAGTCTTTTCACTGTGGCTTTACTTTGAATATATGGGTGTGTGGCTCTGTTTGTACAGTTAATCTCATGCAACAATCGGAGGGTTAATATCTTTCATTACCCTTTCTCTTTGTAATTGTGGCTCTGAATATGTGGTGGAGCTTCTTATGTCATGAGGTTCCTGTTGTTGTTGTAGTATCCCATTTACTTAAAATTGAAACCCAAGTTGGAAATGGATAATAAAATATAACAATAGGTAAGGCAAAAACATGCAACTCAAACTATTCTTAGCATCATGGTCATTTTCAGGCAAGTGTGTTCGTGTTTCCTGATTCATGCCAAAATCTAATTTTAGTATTTAATAATCAAATAAAATGTACTGCGTTATGCAGTTTTTGTTTAAGTCAAGTGAGTCCTTGTTCTTCCTACGATTTCTAACTCGAATGCCTTTTACCCGTGCTGTTTTGGGTTTATTATTCCTTCAATGTTACTTTTTCAATTGGGTTACTATAAATTAAGTTATATATTAAGAAACCTCCCTTTTTAAATACTCTTATTTGGTTATGTGTTGCTTTCTATTGTCATGCCTCGTTAGTGAATTAGCTTCCCTCATTCACACGTGAATTCCAACTAATCGCAGCACAATGACTGCGGTTATTCGGCATAGGTGGCTCAACGCATTATTTTGAAGTGTAGTACGAGAGCTGCAAAACTTTAGAATGTGTGCAGTTAGTTGGTTCATTGCCCCCATTTTCTACTGAATGAGCAAATGCTATACAATAGGTTCTGTCTACAACTGACACAGGACGACTTATTCGTGAACAATGAATCGGCATAAGGCTGGCCGTATCAGGATCTGAAAGTGTGAAAAGCTTTTCACTAATAATTGTTTGTTCTTTTTCTATAATTTTTATAATTCATTACTCAATATTAAAAAATTCTGCAAAAAACTGCATAATAAAGAAAAGAAAGCAGCTTGTGTTTAATATGTTTTATTGTTCTTCATGTATTTTTCTACACCAGTATTAATTCCACACTCTTCTGGCTTTCTTTGCTTTCGGTCTTTGCTGAAACATTTTAACTATTAATTTAACTTAAATATACAAGACACACAACATGCTTTCTTGAATTCCTGAAACAATTTCTGTCTGGTTTCTTTAATTGTGTTTTTTTAAATACTTAGATTCCTACTCCATTAACACTATATATAATCTAAACAAACAAATATTATATATAAACATAACATTACCAAAAAACTCATAAATCCACATGGAAACTTATACATCAATAATAAATTTTATTTAATCAAATAAATTACATATTCAAAAAATAATTATCTTACACCATTACAACAAAAAAGCAAAAAAACTCACTAGCTTGGATAAATTAGATGTCGCTCTGGGTGTATTTGTGTATTATATGTGGCATTGAGAACCTTATTATGCGCTCAAAAAACTTAATGAGATTAGGATTTCTTATTTGTGTTAAACTAGATTTGCGAAAATTATTATATTCTTTCCTATGTTTTACTTTTATAATTGAGAGCAACTAATAAAATCTGCTGTAATAAGTATATACTGAAACACAAAAGTTCTGTCTTTGTTATTAAGTCATCAACTCTCAATGTGCATGGTGTGTTTTTTGTCCACTGGTATGTATTTTTATAATTTTTTTTATCAAGCTCTAATATTATTTTTATTCAGCATAAGCTTTTAGGTAAAAACAAACATATCCCACACCTCACTACACCTCTCACAACATGTTGCTGGTTTTTATATAGAAAGCTGTTGCGATCTAACCATATATTATGTTTAGAAGTCTGGTAGTTTCATTGATCATTCTTTGTGTTATTGTTGTTTTCTCACATCATCGTCTGTAGGGGGCCGTCTCTCGAAGTGTTGTAAAAAACAGTTTATTAGTTAACTGTTTTCTATTACTGTATTCACACAACAGTTTCTGTTGTAGACTGTTGTCTCTCTCATTGAAGTGTGTGATTTGATTTAACATATATATTCAATAATTGGTGTGTCTCTCCTCTTGTGTTTTTAATCTTTGTTTGTAGACATTATATTGAGATATAATTATATACAATGTATAGTAATTTTCCACCCTAAACATATCATGTGTGTACATTTTTTTTTTCTTTCTTGTTGATTTTGTTGTTTGTTATTCTATTTTGTTTGCTATAGTATGATTGTTCCTATCCTCTTGTGTAAGCCCCGTCGGATAAAAGGGTTAAAAACGTAAGTTTCTTAAATGTTCTCTCAACAACTGCCTCCACTAGGACTACAAAGAGAGCCCAAACCTTCTATGACGGGCAGCCCAACCACCCTCCTGGCGTGTGCCACATCCCCATGGCAGAGCCCTTCTGCAACAGGACCAGAGACGTGAGCAGCAGCCCGCCTCCCTTTTCTTTAGACCACACCCCCACACGTGACATCATCACTTAATAAAATGATAAATTATGTTAAATGATCATTTTAAATGATCATTGCGGAGGGTTTTCAAACCAGCAAACTTCTTCCTAATCGGTCAGGTGTAACAAATATATGTAAAAGAATATATAAACAAACACATTCCAATATTACAATTTAGTCACATAGTTCAGTGTGTGTGCGACTGTGCCTGGAATTCTTCTGTTACCTCCATTGTCTTATACAATTGATATAAATGCCTTTGGTCTAGAATCTAAAACTTGGTGACCTGAGCACTGCAGTATTTTGTTGAACTCAATCTACTACAGCAGTCTGCCAACACCAGTAGCAAGCAACACCAATGACCGATGGACAGTAGCTACTGTCTGCCCATACTAACAACTGCAACATTTACATTTGATTGCTTTCATGCTGCTTTAACATTATGTTTAATGAATTTAAATGTGAATGAACACAGTCTGAAAAACCCTCTCTGATCAGAAAAAACAAAGATTTAGAAGTTTTAGGTTTCTGTATTCATTCATTTTAACTTTCACTTACATATTGGATCAATACTAACCTCTATACAAACTTTATATTTTTGTCACCCAGAAGATGCAAGATAAATTTGTTTTTAGTTATCCTTTTTAAATCAAGGTGAGCAGCCTTGTAGCTAATATAACCTTTATTTTTTATGAATAGTATTGATTCATAACACCTTTTCTTTCAAGGAACAAAAAGTACTTCACAATACTAATCGGTTTCCACCCAGTACTTGGTCCACACTGCTGTTGTTTTCAACAACTCAATTAAAATGTTTCAGAAACTGCACCCTAAGGGGATTAACATGGTAGCTATTAGCTGTTTCGTACCAGCTTTCTTACGACTAAGGGGATTTATAATGCATTCATTCATTCATTCATTCGTTGCCAATGGCTTCCTTGGGACCCGAGGAGCAATGCAACCCGTCTCCGACCCCCTTTCCTTAGGCCACGCCCTAAGCGCAACATCATGATGGTGTCTCCTTGCTGACACAGGTGCTGGTGGAGGTGGCGAGGAGCCTGGGCATAAAGTGCCACGCCCGGGGCACCATGCTGACCATCGAAGGCTCCCGCTTCTCCTCACGAGCCGAGAGCCTCATGTTTCGCCAGTGGGGTGCCGACGTCATTAACATGTCCACCGTACCCGAGGTGGTGCTGGCAAAGGAGGCGGGGCTGTGCTATGCCAGCATCGCCATGGCAACTGACTACGACTGCTGGAAGGAGCACGAGGAGGCGGTGAGTGACGTCTGACTACTTTGACGGCCCTTCTTTAACCCGTATCTTGGTTCTAGCAGTCCTGCTTTGTTTTAGCAAAACCTCTGGTGGGAGACGGCACAGAATCTGGGTTGGAAACCAAGCGGAGTCACACCTTGTTTTTCTGATTCGTCTGAGATAGTCTGCGAAAGAAAACAAATTTGCACGAGTGGATGAGGTTTTCGGAATGTGGTTTTAATAAGTGTACTGTCTTAACGGTGTTGGTTTGAAACCTTTACAAACCCATTTTTACTCAGTTTGTGTTCGGTGTAAATAATTACTTACAGATCCCCATCTCCATATTTGTTTCGACAAACATGATTGTTTGAAACAAATAGAAAGAAAGGAAACCCGTCCACCCAGATTTGAGTTTGGATTTGAGCGACTACTCCAACCCTAACCTGTGGCACACCCATGCGTGCCAATTCGAGGAGCACCAGCCAGAAAGACCACATTATTCATACTCGTTAATATAACCGGATTGGCACAAGAAAAGGGATTGCATAGCCTGATCACATAAAAATCTTCCCTCCATTACATTCCATGTTTACTATATATAGCCTAGCCTCTTTTGTCCGATCATGTCTAAAAGGAAATAGCTTGAACATTGTAAGTTGGAATTATTTCCGTTGTAAAGTGTGAGTTTTGAATGGAAGTTAACACTAAAAGCTGCCGCCTTGTGCGGCCTGCTCCGACGTGTACATGGAATCCCAGCATAGTATACGTAAGACAGTTTTGGTCAAAGGAAGCGCTCTGTATCGCGCACAAGGAGTTTGCTGCGCCTGGCAGAAAACTGTTTTGGTTCCTGTCTAATCCAGTCTCCCTCATTAATTAACAACTCTTTAATGTCACCAAACTTCTTTGGTGAGGACAACAATCTTTTGCATCTTGTCACGTACCTAATTATACACTAAACTAGTCTACTTATCTGGTGTCGATGTTGATGGAAGAAACAAATGCATAATTAATATGAATTGATAAAACAATATTTAAAAAAAAAGATGTGCATTTTATTGACCAAGTTGCACTGACTTGAAAGAGCAGACAAGAATTTACCTTGAATGACCCAAGTTAAGGAATTTAAATTACAAATAACTTATTGGTCCCTGCGTTTTAGCAGGGATAATGATTTAACTAATCATTATCCCATTTTCCAGCTTCGGTTCAATGATTAGTTTGCGGGACAAAAGGATTACGTCTCATATGATCCATATTCATGGATTCAAATTTGTATTACTTGGTCAAACCTGCTCTGTGCAATGCCTAATTACTTATAATGGTGTGCTACGTCTCTTGAATAAGTTGAGAATTGTACCGAGAGGAAGCGAAAGCAAAACAAGTTGTTTGCTAGAGGGCCTAAATGCAGTGGAACACTACAAGAATGTCTTCTTGCTAGGTACACCTAGATGCGTTTATGGTCGCTGCATATCTTTAAAGAGGCTCAACTGGCTTCGGAGAATACTTCCTGCATGGCCGGAATGTTCCACTATGGGTTCTGCCCATCCAAATGTGTTGAGTCTGTTGTACTGTATGATCGGTCTATATGATAGGTGTGGGTGATGCCACAAAGTGGAATGACCACGATAATGAGGGCTTCAGCATGATGACGACCTAGATCACTAAATGTCATTCAAAGCCAACCAACTGAGTGCCGTTACTTTAAACATGACTATCATACTTTTTAACTTGGGCTTATTCAATAACCAGATGCCATCTTTCTCCATTAAAAATGCCACAGCTTTCAGAAGGGCTCATGAATCACATCAAGCTACTTTCATATGATTCATATGTGGGACCACCTTATTTCATGGTTTTTGTCAAGTCAATATGCTTTAGAAATCAGATATTTGCAACAATTTGCCAGTTTTGTTTCAAGTTGAAAGAAATTTAGCTTTTCAGTAACAAGCTAAGCAATAATATAAATTTGTATTTTACTCTATGTAAAAAAAGTCACATTGAAAAGCCTTTTATATAGCAAAATAAGCTTAAATGAAGCTATCCGTCATGGTTGTAAATGCTTGGTGGAATCTCGAGTGCATTGTGTCCTCATTTGTCCTCAGACACACAGACAGACACACACACGCGCACACACACACAAGCACACACACACGCGCAAGCATACACACACACGCAAGCACACACGCAAGCACACACACGCAAGCACACACACCCCGACTGCCTACCGGTGTGTGTTGTGATTGCGGAGCTTTGCTTGTCCATATTCAGTTCCAGTTAGAGTTCCGGCAGCCGACCTCGTCCCCACTGTTGCAAAACGCTCACCACATCCTTCCGCCCCCACCACCACCTGACCCCGCCACTCTCTCCTCCTGCCTCCTTCCGAACTACATCCTGCCCCTCTGCCCCCAACCTCCGCTAGAAGTTGGCCTGCCTGCCAGGTTCCGTCTAAGAGTCCTCACTATAGGAGGCTGAGTCACAGTGAGTCACCGTCCACACCAGCCACACTCAGTCCCGGCCACCGGATCACTGTTGATATCATAGTCATCCCAAAAACCAAAATCCCCACTCAAGACTTGACTGGAACCTAGTAGACTGAGTGGTTGCTTTGTGGAGATTATGTTCGTGAAGTATGTTAGAGGATGAAGTGGATCTTTGTTGATTGTTATGTAGTGTTGAACCGGTTTCCCGTTGGAGACTTGGGTTATTGGGTCGCCTTCCAGATTTTTTCCTCCAAAATGTTTTCTGGGTGTGAAGGGAACCGTGGTAGCTTTGATTCGACTGTCAAAGTGAAATAAAAGTGTGTGTGTGTGGTTACAAATTAATTTGATCAAGGATTTCCAACTGTAAAGCAAATAATGCTGCAGTGGGGGAGGGGGGGTGGTTGTGTTTGAAATGTACGGTCCCAGTGTGTGTGTACGTGACTCTGGGTGTCTGAAGGCACGGAGAGAGCCTAGTTTGGTCCTGACGGGTCTCCTCAGGTAATGATCGAGGGAAGGTGTGATACAAGAATCAATATTTGTCTTGCAGCAAACCATCAGAAACATCCACTTAGGTTTGTCCCATTGATAACCTGTAGGCTGCTTCTGTCTGGTTACTTACGAATACAAAAGTAACATTTTATTTAGTGGTTTGTTTTAAAAAAAATTGATCAAATACATTGACATTGATCATTATTTAACCATTTCAGTTAACGGGATCATGTTCTCTCACTGGCTAAGGTGTGTGTGGACAACGTACTGAAGACCATGAAGGAAAATGCAAACAAAGCAAGCAGCATCCTGCTCACAGTGATTCCCCAGATCTGCCAAATGGATTGGTCTCAGACCATAAAAAGCCTGAAAGTAAGTCTTTATCAGTCATTTCCTTTCATTTTGCCAAACGCTTCTGTTCCATTAGCTTTCTTCATTTGACAGAATATCAAGCTTTTATCCAAGCAACTTTCAAGTGAGGCTGAGATCACTCAAATCATGTAAATCCACGGTAGCTCCATTAATCTGAAATATTACATTTTTGTGGTAAGGGACATACAGAGATGCTATGTCTCAACGTGTGTGCCAACTTCTTCAACATCGTGTGAATTGGACAACGAAAATACCCCCAAAAAAGTTCCAAACAATACCAACTATTAATACCATCTATTAAACACGAATACATGCTGTTTGAACTCAACATCACTTGTGAGTTAATTTACATGAAAACGTGACATGTCTTGCCTGACATTTTTGATAATGCTCATCCTTTATTAGAATAGGTAGTAGTAACTTGGAGACCAACATGTTTATACAGTGTATATAATACTATGATTCAAGTATATAAAAATGACAGTTTGGCCATTGTCTTACAAATGCAATTCATTCTATATTTCTTTATATTAAAAATAAATCCTGAATGGTGTATACTTCTTTCTTTATGTTTTTTTACTTTATTTATTAGGTGTTAGTTGGCCCCTGTTTCCAGATTCATTTATTTTTGCCACTGGCATATTTCAAATACCTAATTTCTGTCATGGGCTGAACAATTGCAGGCGTTGGTGAGCCATGCTAATTGCTTGTATTTTGATTGAAGAAATTAACTCAAAAGAACATAATGTCTCAGTTGAATAAAAAAATCTGTTAAAGCCAAAAGGATGTTAAAACCCAAAAAACTGCTTTACTTATTACTTACTTTACTTATTATTTTAGATTGTTTTGATCATGTAAAATACAATTTGTAGTAAATAATCATAGAAATTCATAGCTAAATAATAATGTATGTAATTGTATTCTTCTTTGTATTCCAGACACTGGCTCAGTCTTCCGTGATGTTACCCAAGCACTGAGTAATGCAAACTCCGCTACACTCACACACACACCAACACGTTGTCACCACCACCACCACCGCCGCCAGCTCTAGCCTTCAAATGCCTCCACCTCCGCCTGGGTTTGGATCAGCGGTCAATCTCCAATCACAAGAAAGTGCCTGGCACATCTACTGCATGTCTCCTCAGTGTTTCCTTTTTTTAAATGAACAAAGCTGCAAATAACAGCGAGGTCATTTACAATCTGTACATACAATTCACTCTGGTAGAACACTTCCGCATGGTTTTATGAAGGGCCATCATGTAATGGGGGGAGAGTCCCGGAGAGTTTGGAAGATCAGTGTTCAAAGTTCTCGGTCACAATTTAATTAATTTGGGAGATCATAATCGATTGTTTTGTTTCGCTTTGTATCCCATTGTTAGGTTCAGTATTAGAAGGTTGAATTGAGATTTGCTTGTTGCATGGCTTATTATTTTACATCGTTGTTAGCCTTTGTAAACATTGACTACCTAAGAGATATTAGGATATCAGCTGGTGGGATTATTGTGATAGTCTTGTAGTCCGTATCTTTGGTTTTATCGGTCAAAGGCTACTTTATGCACTTGGATATCCTGCTTCATTATAGGGATATGCAAACACACAGGCTTAATTTTGTTGACTCATCTGAACAGCTTCAATAAAAACAAATGATCAACCTGGATTTTATTGAAAGCTTTGCATCTGGAATAAATTTGAAATGAAAAAAGGTAAAGTACAGTTTGTTAGGCCTGAAGAACAGATTAATATTTAATGTGGACCAAAACGGTATCAGAAACATTGGACTATTGTTCCAAATTACGGTTTACAACTTGTTTATAATCCTGATACTCTAAATTGCTCTTGAAAATGAAAGTAAAATGTGCAATCAAACTATATGACCTATAAAAATAAGGCATGTAAGTAGGCCTACATTACAAACCTGTATGCTTTAACACACATAGTCAACAGGTTTAAAGGCCTAATCCAATCTGTTTTACTTTGCATGCAGATGACCTAGGCCTACAATTATTTTTTAAGTTCTTGATTAACCAAATGTTAATGATTGAAACAGGAATCCAATATATTATTTGAATGTTTCTTTAGCCCATCTTTAAACTAAAACATTTTCATAAATGGAACTTATCTAGTAGGCCTACGTGCATTTGGCATAACATTGAAACAAAAAAAATATTAAAATATTTATTTATTTGCACAAATTCACATTTCACTGTTTTTTATTGGTATATAGGACAACCGATTACCCCTCACACAAACGGTAATTGTAGGCCTACTTATAGCTTAGGTCTATATGAGACATCAAACATGGTGCAATAAATGGGTCTTGCGCATGCGAGACTAAACTTGTGCTTCGAGGTTTAAATGTAATATTTGTGGTGATTGTCTGGCGTTAAGTGATAAGGAAGACTTGCATTCACAAGGGGCGTATCTCATGTTTGGTTTTGTAAGAAATATTCACATTACAACGCATCTTGGCCACCAAATATAGATGTTTAATAAATAACTGGCCTATTGCCTGAATAATATATTTTGTACAATTTATTTAACAATTCATTGAGACGAATGAGGATATTACAACCGTCCTTTTAGGGTTGATGGGCCTATATTTCGATATGAAACCCTATTTTGATCAAACAAAAATAGGCCTATGGTTATTCACAGAACTAGCCTATATTCGTTATAGGCTGTATTTTTGTATTCACCATATCTTTATATATTTTTTAAAGTGATCATTTGAGTAGGCTCATTCTCAACAGCTTTCCCAACCCAGTGTTTACTTGTAGCCTTTAGAGCTACAAAACATGATTAGCAAATTATTGCTCAGAACAAACATGATCTCTTTGCGTCCTAGACTATAGGCCCTCACTTCTACACTTTAGTGATTGAGGAACGGGAGGGCCGTTTGGGACCAAGAGCTGAGGCCTCCTCTCAGCTGCCGGACGGGCAGGTTAATAAAGTGCATAGCCGCATCCTACAGTAGGCCTATTAGGACTTATTATTTAGGGTTAGGCCTATAATACGAGACTCATAGGCTCTGTCCAGCGTAGGTCTAACTAATAGCCTATCAACAATTAAAAAGCAATGACAAGTATAACACTAAAGCCCCAGTCTTGCGGAATAGCCTGAAGGTGTTAAAACTCCTAACTATATAGCCTTTAGGACTACGTAACCGTCATTTATAGTTTGAAGGCGTGTGTTCCTATATTCAGCAATAGATTAAAACAATAAATAAAACGACAAAAAACAGTCGATCCGAAGGGCCTTATTCAGGCCGCAGGTCCCGTTCGGCCCGTCAATGGTGTCCCAAAGAGCCCGCAAAGGCAGTGACGAGAAAAAGTGCAACAATCCTTTTAAGGCTTTTTCTTTCTCCTACAAGGACTCGAGAAACGCCACGACGTCGCCGTATCCACGCTCCCTCGCCAAATCCACAGGTTGACAGTTGCTGTTGTCCACGGCTACGGGGTTGGCGGAGAACTCCAGCAGGATCTTCACGGTGTCCAGAAAGCCCTCCCGCGCGGCGTCGTGCAGCGGGGTGGTCCCGGTGCTTCTGTCCGCGACGTTGGGCCGCGAGCCTCGCGTGAGCAGCAGGCGGGCGACCGCGGTGCTCCCCATCATCATCACCTTCCGTTTCACAAGCAAACGATGGAAACATTGACACCATGTAGAGTTGCGTGGATTGTATTGTGCTTTAAAAAGATTTATAAGTAAGAGGCCTACGCGACAAAAGACACGCCTCATTGATTGACTCGTTGCTTCCAAATTGCATAATAATAATATTAACAATAATAACAATAACGGGCCCTATAGCATTATTATGTTGGAGGCAGATGTCTCAGTTAACATTAAAAGGTTTTGGTTTGCACCACGCGTGGTTGGTCACGAATTTTGTTTAGGGAAATATGCTATCCCTTGTTAATATGGGATGCAAATGAAAGCTCAAAACGACCGGTTCTATGGAGTGACAGGCGTGGTGCATCGTAAATCCACATTGCGTGAATTTGGACATAACCGTGATATTTCCGGTTGTAAACAAGTGTGATAAAAAAAAAGACCGACGTGAAAATAAACTGCTGATTTAGGCCAGCATAATTATTGCTGGATAAGTCTACCTACAATTGATGATGAATATACTAATATTCTACGATTTTATTGATCAGCGTGATGCACTGCACGAACCAAGCATTAAATGACAGTTAAGACACGCTCGCCGGGACTTTGACGTCCGCTGTCAACACTGACCTGCAACGGCGTCCTCCCGTACTTATTCACACCGTTCACATCGGCCCCTTTTCGAAGGAGATCTTCCACACCTGCGGTGTTCCCGGTCGCTGCTGCTGATGCGAGGTCGTCCTCAAGTGTCATGGCTAGGAACACAACAGTGAACAAAACTCCTGCTCACTAAAAACAAGAGGTTGTGTCTATGGCCAGCTTTTTTTTTAAAATATATATTTTTTACTTAAAATAAATACGTTTTCGAAGTGTATTCCTATTTGTCGTTCAATCTGCCTTCTGTCAATTCCGATAAACAGTCCATTGACTAGGATGAAGTACAGCGCGTCGTGTGACTCTCCTGCCGGTGGTGTCTGTCCGGGCTTGCCTGGCTTAAGTACGGGTGACGTCAGTGTTGCTGCAGTGGTTCGACTCTGCGCATGCTCACAGCCACTTTCACTTTAAGGAAGTCGCACAAGACAGCTGTGGGCGCTTGCAGCGCTCTAAAAAAGTTACAGAAACAGTCGTATAAGAGCTTACAGGCAATGTTTTATCTTGTAGCTACATACAATGTAAGGACCAACCGCGCCAAGGATCTTTCATTTCGCCGACACGACGACAGGAAATAGGTGGTCAATAAGAATATATTTTATATATACATGTATATATATGTATATATATACAAAATATATATTTTTTAAATATAAATTATATGTATATACATATATATATATTGAACGTAATATAAATATAACTATTTTTTCTGCTCTCGTAGGATGCCTTCACCTTCCGCTTGACCTCCATCTCTGTCTTGCACTTGATGAGTCATGAATGGCTACAAGCCCTTCTCATGTTCCTAAGCAGCACTGTTCTTCCCCTTGCTCATTTGTCTTGCCCTTTAATTAGGCCCTGACATAGGTCTACAGCGTGAATACAGTGTGAATGTGGAGACCAAGACATGAAGTAGGCATGCATGAGGTAATCCACCCACAGAGCCACTAGAACTTGATGGACTACTAGAGAAACGATGGTCCACAAGGGAGACGACTAGACCCACGCCGGAAAGGATTTGTTAAGAGGAGGACAGAACTTATTCTAAGAAGAGAATGATCAACGAAAGATTTTTTCTTCAATTTAACCCTTACTTGGGACTAATGATATTGGTATTATTAGTATCTTCTGCTTTAAATACCCTTGCTAATGTTAACCTACCCATAAAGGCTAAGTAAACAAACTAAAACACAGGGGTGATTACATAGTAATTCTGCAATAGGGTCCCAGAGGTAAGGGCTTCAACATGGGATATCAGAACAGAAGGTATTTAGCAAAGAGTTCATCCTCTGACATCAGTACAAGGATTGCTTGGGTCTAGCCTCTAATGGGAGATGATAGGTAGTAACTGAAACCTATATGCAGGAGTCAGCGTGGGATAGATCAACACACTTTCATTCAGTTTCCCTGTTGTTCCGCACCTGTGACCATTTTCCACTGGAGGAGGAGGAGGGTCTATACACTGTGGGAAAAGAAGACTCCAGACAGGAGGCCAGGAGTCACAAGGTTTTCAGGTACAAGACACATACGCTGCACGCTTGAAGCTGGCAAATGATCAACAAGAGGGTGAGATCATATCCGTTGGTGCTTGCTCCATTGTCACAGTCAACAGTGTCACTTTGATCTGTTAAAGGCTCATTAAGGTTTACTGCATACCATATATATGCTGCACGCAGTCAGGAAGAAATTAGCCTACTCACCGCCTTACAATGTGTTAAATGGGACGACAAGGGACCACCACAAGGGAGGGCTTTGCAGAATTAATGTTTGCATGTAAATAGTAAGTGTATTACCCACACTACCTGCACAATTCAAGAGAAATATGTAATCTTGTAAACACAAAATGTGATATGGCAGTAAAGATAAAGATGCCAGGTGTGTCCTGTTTTCAATTTCCTTATGACCATCTAATAAAACAAATTAAGTTTTGTATTTGTGGAAAGTGTTTGCTTGTAAGGAACACAAAAAGCAAAGTACTGGTTGCAACCAGTCCTCTGTCAGATGTGTG
>JACYXH010000088.1:10000-20000 GCA_026745465.1 Lota lota | reverse complement strand
GTGTGGGCCAGGGGCTGGATCTCTAATTAAGAACAATGGGCGTGTATAGCGGGCAGCAGAGACTGAGTGCTCTCTCAAGAGCTGTGTGGCGTGCAGGAGAAAAGCCAGCGGAGGAGTAGCACCTTTCCTTCCCCACTGCACCCTTCAAAAGGCCCTGAGAGGCTATTGTGCAAGTGCTACACACACACACACACACACACACACACACACACACACACACACACACACACACACACACACATACACTGACACACACAGACACAAACACCACACACACACAGACACATTGACACACACACACACACACACGCACATACACATTAACACACACATGCACACACACATATGCGCATGACACACACACACTTTGAGAAATGAAAGACGCGATAAGGTTGAGGGAGGGATTGGAGGCTGGGAGGCAAGGGGACACTCGAGAAACTCTCCAGCTGCCTTTTCTCTTCCCTGCATTCTCTTCTTCCTCTGCTCAATCATTTTCCTATCCTACACCCTCACCTGCATCCTCTTCTTTTCCCACATCCTCTTCCTCCTCTACATCAGCTTTGTAACTTTCTCCTCCGTCAGCTTTCTCTACAACATCTTCTCCATCATCTTACTGCCCTGTCCTCTTCTTCTCCTTTATTCGCTTCTTCTCATCCTCTTCCTCTCCTGCATCTTCTTCCTCTCCTCCATCATCTTTCTCTCGTCCACCCTTTTGGTCTGCTACAGCCTCATCTTTTGCTACCTACTCTTCCTCTTCCAAAGCCTCTCCTCATCATCCACACATCGACTGATGCCATAGCGATCGGCAGGGTGGAGGGGTATTGGGGGGGGGGGGAAGGACAAACACAAGGCCAGCGGCGAGGGAGTAAACCAACACCTCCTCGGGTCTGTCTGTGTTGACATTGTGAGGGTCCGTGTCCATTTCGGTTGCAGCGCTACATTCATATGTTGTCCTGAAGGACGTTTGAAATCAATCCAGACAAACAGCGCTGCTTGTGAAACATTTAAATGTTTTCAGCTGTCCAAACTTTCTCTTTTTTTCAGCGAATGAAGATTTGGCAAGATAAGAAAATATACTGGGGCGGCCAGCAAGGAATGCTGGCCGAATCCAATTACCGAGCTGTTGGTTTACACAGGTTTAGCCAGGTCAATCAATACTGTCACAACTTTTGGCAGCTGCACTGCGAGGGGACGACCACACTGTGTAAAAAGCCAGAAATGGTGTTTCAACTGTGTGAATTTGTGTGTGTGCGTGTATGTGTGTGTGTGTGTGTGCGTGTGTGTGCATGTGTAAGGGAGAGAGAGAGAGAGTAAGAGAAAGAGAGAGAGAGAGAGGAGAGAGAGAAAGTGAGAGAGAGAGAGTGTGAGAGAGAGGGGAGTGAGACAGAAGGGAACAAGAGAGAGAGAGAGAGAGAGAGAGAGAGAGAGAGAGAGAGAGAGAGAGAGAGAGAGAGAGAGAGAGAGAGAGCATGTTTGTGTCCTTCATAGAGACACAGCTGGGTCATTTGGGCCAAGATTGTAAGCCAGTCAACCCCCCTATGCCCTTCCCCACCTTCTCTCTCCCTCTCCTCTCCCCCCACCTCCATCTCCCCATCCCTCCAGCGAGCCTCATTATGGGCAGAATGCTCATACCCCCCCGCTCCTCGCTCCTCCACGGACGAGGAGGCGAGGGAAGAGAGAAAAAAAAAACAAGTCAGGTGCTAAATGTGAACGGGGATTAGTTTCTATGCCAACGGCGAGAGGACGCGCTCTCACATGTTCAGCCAGCCAGCCAGGGTCCCTGCAAGACACTTGTTTTTGTCCCTCTTGTTTTCTCTCTCTCCCCGCCTCCTCCCTCCTCCTCCCTCCTCCTCCCCCGTCCTCCCCTGCTCCGTGCTCTCTCTATCAGGCCAGATAAGGCTGGGCCCGCTGCCCGGTATTAAACCTTATCTCCCCAGCTGGGGCTGGGGCCTGATGGATTCAGGCAACAGGCACTCTAGTTCAACTCAAACATGCCTTGTTTTAATGGCCACCCATTAGCATCCCCGTTACCACAGAGATTGATGTGGCTTTTAAAAAACGGACCGATGGATCTTTTTGTTTTTGTTTTGTTGTTCTCTGATCACAGATTATATTGATTGTTTATGGAATACTAAACATGTCTTTGAATGTTAATTCACATGTCGGCAAGGGAGGGGGGGCGGAGGCGCGATGATTTCTAAATAAATGTCCCCTGTCCGACGCATGCTAATGCTGCGAGAGGAGGGTAGCACCACAGCGAGAGAGAGAGAAAGAGAGAGAGAGAGAGAGAGAGAGAGAGACAGAGACAGAGACAGAGACAGAGACAGAGACAGAGACAGAGACAGAGACAGAGACAGAGACAGAGACAGAGACAGAGACAGAGAAAGAGACAGAGACAGAGACAGAGAGAGAAAGAGAGAGAGAAAGGATGCTGCCTGCACCTCCTTTGTGTGATGTTTCCTCCAGCGACTCCTGGTGAAGCTGTCTCTCCCCTGCTCTGAGCAGGAGCATAAAATAAATTAATAAAAGAACTGGAAAAATATAGGAGAGAAAAATAAGGCAGAGAGGGAACGAGAGAGGGAACAAGAGAGGGAGATAGGGAGAAAGAGAAATATAGAGAGAGAGAGGGAAAGAGACAGGCTGGTACAGTGTGGAAGCACAGCAGACCGGGGGAGAGAGACAGGCACAAACAAGGCGGAGGAGAACCATGGAGGAGGGAGAGAGTGAGACAGGGTAGCAAGGGAGGTATGGAGGGAGGGAGGGAGGGAGACAGACTAGAACAAGGGGAGGTAAGGAGAGAGAGGGATAGGTAGGAGGAGAAAGAGACAAGGACAGAGGTAAGTAGAGTGTGAAAGAGGGAGAGGTGGGTAGAGAGAGTGAGAGAGGTGGGAAGAGAGAGAGAGAGAAGTGGGTAGAGAAAGACAGATAGACAGAGAGGGCGAGAGAGGGAGGGATGGAAGGCACACACTCGGAGGCAGGAAGGAAGGGGTTACGGTGAAAACAATAACAAGGAGAGTGGGAGTGCGTGTGTGCAGCCAGAAGTGTCAGGGTCTCTCTCTGTCTCTGTCTCTGTCTCTGTCTCTGTCTCTGTCTCTGTCTCTGTCTCTGTCTCTGTCTCTCTCTCTCTCTCTCTCTCTCTCTCTCTCTCTCTCTCTCTCTCTCTCTCTCTCTCTCTCTCTGTTCATTGACAGTGTCGTGCACCCGCCGCCCCGAGACCGCCGGCAGCCTCACAAAGACAGACAGCTCGAATTAATCCCATGGGGGAGGGGGGGGAGGGGGGGAGGGGGGGGGAGGGGGGGAGGGGGGAGGTGAGTGGGGGGTGGGTGGGAGGGGAGCACGTGACAGTTTGGCAGAGCAGAGAATTGAATGGGAGGAGGATGCTGGGAAATGGGGACGGCGCGAGCATTTGTCAAATCATTATTAAATGATGAATCACTATTCTGTTATTAACGACGGCCACCCAAGCCCCGCTTGTCGTGGCGTAAATAAATAAATAATATGCGTTTTGATTAAATAAAGATTTAAATTGAAAGGACATCCAGCGACATCGCAGACAGTTGAAACACATTTTTTTAATAATTCTTTCTTTACAGTGTTACGTTTGCATAGAAACCGCTGTTTTGTTTCATAATCAATGATAGTGTCAGGATAACTAGATTGAATACAAATTATATAAATAGGCATGAGGATAGTGATCTTAACATTTGCCTTATTAATGGTCAAAGTCTTCTTCTGAAAATCTAGAAAGATTGAGCAAGTTAACATTTGACAGTAAACAGAAAAGACTGCTGATGGATTTTGTGTGTCTGCTTGGTTCCAATCGTGAGTTTATTATTCTATTGATGTGTTTGTTAATGGCAGCTTCATGTGAATACCATTACACAATAGACATTACCCTAACAATTAGGGGAATCAATCTTATTGGCATGTGAATGGTTGGTTATCTTCACTGGTGAAATCTAGCTTCATCATTTAAAGTCATGATTGTTATCCCTGCGCGTTTTGGTTTGTTTTGGCATGTTCTACTTGTAATACTTGTTCTACTTTTGCTTTAATTTAGTGCCAAATTGGACTGACAGAAAGATGGAATGGTAAGTATGCTACCAATATAATTATGCTAAACGTATTTATGCAAGTCAAATAAATGTCTTATTTTGAGGTACTGGAAACCATGGCCTTAACCAGTCAATATTTCCATCAACTCTGGTTTAACATAATGCTGAAATTAACGTTATTTGATCATTTTACAATGGGGAGTAACTTTTATTATTAGAGAGAGAGAGAGAGAGAGAGAGAGAGAGAGAGAGAGAGAGAGAGAGAGAGAGAGAGAGAGAGAGAGAGAGAGAGAGAGAGAGAGAGAGAGAGAGAGAGAGAGAGAGAGAGAGAGAGAGAGAGAGAGAGAGAGAGAAAGAGACGGGCTGGTACAGTGTGGAACCCATCAAATTAGGGCCTGGACCAGTACCAGGTCTCTCAGTGTAACACACCCATCAAACCAGGGTTTGGACCAGCTCCAGGCCTCTGGTCCAAACCCTGAAAATCATCCTCCAAGGTCATCACTCAACACTAAAATCTAGTACAACATAATCATGAGTTCATTTCAGATCATGTTTACCTTGAATACAGAAGAAGACACAATTCTAGCCTTGATGATATAATAATGCATTTGCAAGAGAAAAGTATTAGGGCGTCGTCTGGTTGAACAAGGGATATGTATGTGTATGTGGATACATTTATTTAGTGTACACTAGATACATACATCTAGTGTCTACTAGGGAGACTACTTAGAGTACAACCAATCAGCATAATAAATAGTATTAATAGTTGCCATTTATTTTGGGACTCGGAGTCACATTCGTATAACAACTTGTGTGCGGGAAAGGAAATGAGCTGTCAAGGTGAAAGCCAATGGTGCAGTAGCATATAGTGACCAAAGAGGCCGCCAGTGGGCCAATGTTTCCTATCAAAGTGTTATTGGACCACACATGTGTCTTTATGGCCATTATTGGAAGCATTCCCATTGGCTCTCATTAAACATTCTGGGTTGGAAATTTTTTATTATATGGCCAAAAAATGGTCACTGAGATTATTGAATAAATTGTAAGTCTTTAGTTTAGTTATTTTTGAAGGAATTAAAAGAGAACACATATGCATGCACGCACGCACACACAAACACACACACACACACACACACACACAAACACACACACGCATACACACACACACACACACTGATATGTTTTGCACAAATGCATGTACACCTCTAATAATGCTACACATTATCTCTTTACCACAGTCTTTATCAAAGACAAATCTATATAAAATGTATGTGATTTAATTGGTGGATGGCACTACTCAATAATAGGTGAGACACGTGATGGAGCCAATGCACTGGTGATGCATGATGCTGGCTGATGCATGCAGTGGAGTCCATGTGTTGGTTATGTTTATGGTGGAGTCAATGCATGGGTGAGGCATGCTGTAGAGTCAATGCATGCTGTAGACTCAATACATGGGTGATGCATGCTGTAGACTCAATGCATGCTGTAGACTCAATACATGGGTCAGTCCATGGGTTGGGTGATGCATGTGGTGGAGTCCATGTGTTGGGTGATGGATGTGTTGGAGTCAAGGTGCCGGTGATGCATGGTGTGGCGTCCATGCGTTGGTGATGCATGACTAGCAGGGCCTGCCATGCGTCTGTCTGCACTCCGCTCTGCGACAGTTATGGTCCTCCAGATAAGATAAGCTGCGCTGGAGAAAAGCACAACAAATGGTCCTGCTGCATATTCACCTCGTAACACAACGCGATGGTATTCTGGTGGGCTTTGATTAAATAAGATGTGTGTATGTGTGTGTTTGTGTGTGTGTTTGCAATGTAATGCAAATATCTGCACAATATTCCCACACAAACCCAGTTGGTTAATTTATTTTTTCTTTTCTTTTATTTATCTATATATATAAAAAAAAATAAATTCCTCAATAAAATTGCTCCGAAAACCTCAAACTCACCCAGCAGGAAATTCAAAACTTTGAGAGAACACTTTTTCCACTATTTCATATTAAATTATAATTTGTCCATAGTAAGTGGCCAACAGTAAGTAAAGGACCAGGTGTATGCTGCGTTACCACATGTCAGGTAAAAAGACCTGAGTCCACTGTTGCTGGAAACACAGAGAGCTGAAAGAAAGAGGGGAGGGGAGTCAGAGCAATTAAAGAGCCATTAGAGCCATATGCACTCTGAAAACAGCCTTTAATGGCCCACACACTTTAATACCAGGGCAGCTCCATGTTGACTAAGGATAGAAGTGAAAGGAAAGATCTTCCTTGAAAATGCATTGCATCTGGGCTGTATAGAATTAGGGTCCCTCATAGTGTATAACTGTAGAACCATAGGTATTGTACTTTCTGTGTATAGACATTTAAAGAATTGTTCATGATTGATATATTATTATTTAAAGTAAGTTAAAATTGGATGCCCTACAAACCATTTAAAGATTACATTTTTATCATGGCCTTGGATACATTTAGAGCTGTAAATTGTGTTCAGGCGCCATTTTGAATTGGTTTTGATTGAGTTGCATGTAGAAAGTAAATATAAATATTATTGAATACACAACTCAAGCATATTGTTTAAATAGTGTCAGGATATGACAGACACACATTAATTAGGAATATTGATGAAACGTCCAGCACTGCTGGTTCAGCAGGACACACTATTAGAGAAAGGTTATGCACTAGTCCGGCCTTTAATTCCTTTTACTTCCTCTCCTCTCTCTATCCCCCTCTCTCTCCTTTCCTCACTCTCTCACTCTTTCTATCTCTTTTACTCTCTTACCTGCTCTCTCTCTCCATGTCATTTCCTCCCTTTTTCCCCTCCCCTTTGCTACCCCCATCTTTCTCTCTGCCCCCTCCCCCCTCCCTCATTCCCCACCTTCTCTTTCTATATATCGCTCTCTCTCCTTCCTTCCTAAATATGTGGATGATAATTTCTCATAGGAGATTTTATGGAGACGAAGGCTGAACGGCACATGAAAGTTTACTTCTCGCTTGCTCGTCCACATATATGCCACACATTTGTGTACAAACACACACATACACACACAAACACACACACACACACATACACACACAGACACAGACACACACACTCAAACACATCTACAGACACACATACTCACACACGTGCGCACACACACACACACACACACAACCACCCCCTCCCACACACAGACACACCTCAACTCCCCCCCACACCCCCCGTCCCCCCCGTCCCCCGTCCCCTCCTTGTCACCAGGCAGCCCCTTCAGCACGCGTTTGCAAGATGGATTCCCTCTCGCTTGCATTCGTCCTGCATCGGCGCGGTGCTTTATTATCTAATTCTGACAGGCCCGTTCCCGCCCACCCAGCGCCGCCGCAGCCGCCGGTCCCCAGGGACAGGGTCTGGGCCAGGCCCGCAGCACTGAACCCAATCACACACTGCTAAACGGACGCCGCGGCTCGCATGCTAATTTACTGTAAGCACGGTGTGTGTGTGTGTGTGTGTGTGTCGGCGGCACACATCGTGTCACTCTCCCTGCAGCCATGAGGCAGGCTGGCCCACCGTGGCCCTAACCACAAATACATGTGCACACGCACATACACACACATACACACACACAGATACCATATATACACTCATGAATGGGGTCACGAACGCATAAAGACGCACACTCTCACACGTTCAATCACACGCGCACGCATACACAGCAGAGCACGATCACAAACACATACACACTACACACGGACTCACTGTCAAAGTCAGACACTCACACAATCATACGCATGCTCATCTGTATGCACATACACATACTCAGTCATACTTACATACACACACACACACACACATGATCAGACACATACAAATTCCGAGATTCATCAACAAGCTCGCACACACAAACACACACACATACACACTCACTCGCATACACACACACACACACACACACACACACACACACAAAAACACATCCCACACACAGACATCACACATGCATTCCCGTCAGACAAACAATCAGCCCACACGCTTACTGTGTTTATTGTCCTGCAGCCTCATAAACATCTACATCTCCAACGCCATCCGGCAGAGTCAAGGTTTACTGGAGCGCTGAGGAATTATGAATTTGGGGGCGTATTGCCCCCTTCGTCTCCCATCGACCCCCACTCCCCTGCCCCTGCCTCAGCCCCCTCGCGAGGGGTTGGAAATGACAATAGGATATATAAATGTGTTTGGAGCGGTGGCTGGCAGACAGAGGTGATGAAGAGGGGGGTGTGGGTGGGTGGTCGGAGATGAAGCATGAAGCCACCTCAGGAGGGACGCTGGCGTGCTGATGAATGGCGCCAGTTAGCCGCCACCGCCACTCACAGTCCCAGCGCACCGAGTGTGTGATTGAGATTTGTCAAGTTCACACGTTTGTTTGGTTTAGGATTATGAGGGAGGGGAGAGGGCGCTGTAGCGGGTAAAACCGGTAATTACAGTTGCGGTAGTGCATTTCAGTTTTTTGTATATTTTATAGCATAGTTATATTACTATGTATTTGTTAAAGTAATTTAGCTGATGCTGTAATCCAAAGTGACATAGTGATTACATTTCTTTGATAAATGTGTCATTGAGGGGCAGGTAGGGTTAGTAAATGTCTGCAGGGGTCTGTGGACATTAGGGTTTGAACTCCCGATCGTTCAGAGTCAAACACCCTAACAGGACTAACCGGCCCCTGGACAATTGTCTAATTTGCTAAATGTCCCATGAGATGGAAATGTATACATTCACCATTTATGCAATATCTTGAAGTGTTTGTCTCGATTTGGGAACTATATAATATAGTAAAGTTTAAAATAAAATGCAAGCCCTTTAAAGGCCATAACTACTGCATATTATATTGCCATAGAACACTATTTGTTGTGACTACCGGTATGCATCGATGAATGATGCTGTAGTTTCTGAGATATTTTCTTGTTTGTTGAGCAGTTTGCACTAAACATGATACTATTCCTATCAAAGTTATCGAGGTGAATTTGAGACTGGATGTCTGGAATGCAGTGCATCAAACAATATTCACACTTTGCACACCTGCCATGCTCGAGAGGCAGCTTAGCAATCCCCAGAACTCAAACATGTCTTCCTATAACGACGGCAATTTCATGAAATTCATGAAAGTTGTGTGAGATTCGAGAGTGTTCATCTTGCTTGTTAGGGTTGCTTGTTGCCACGATGACAAGTCATTGGGAAACAACCGGGGAAACAGCCAGTCAGCATGCCGTACACAGGACCAGCTGACAAGTTTGGACCAATGACATTCCAGGAGGGGAGCAGTGCAAATACTAACAAACTATTCACTTGAGGATCTGCACATCAACACACCCCAGCACACAAATCCATTCCAAATCCATGCTTTCTTCTTCTTAATATTTTATTCAAAAAGTGAATGTTTCGCCATGTTTATAACAGCAACTTTACACCTTAAACCCTCATGTTACTGTTTGTGACTATATATACCATAAATTATATATAGCCTGTGTATAGAGTATAGTGTAACGTATTAGCCTTAGCTAGGCTATTGCGTTCTAATGACAACATTAAGAGTGTTGTCACTCCATTGCCATGGTATCCCCGAAGCAACATGAGTGTGTGTTGATTAGAAGTCTTCATCTAGAGATGAAACAATAGTTTACTGGTCAAACTTAAGCCACAGAGATTGTAATGGGTAGAGAGGTCCATTGCTGTAACTCCTTTACATTTAAACATTTAGATTGATCGCAGGGTTGGTGAGCTTTTTTTTTTTTGCGTTTTTGGCAATCTTTGGACGTGGAATGTTGGGTAAAGTAGTTTTCCCTCAGACTTTAATAGAACATTTTTAATTCTCTACATGAAACTGTAATAACCCGGCTTTGCATATTGCAAAATTAATAATTTAGTATCTTGACTATATGTTGAGTAGAATATTATTTTCCTACTACCTACCAT
>JACYXH010000088.1:0-5000 GCA_026745465.1 Lota lota | reverse complement strand
TCTGGCAGTGAGCACCCATAACACCAGACTAATCACCACTCTCTCTCTCTCTCTCTCTCTCTTTCTCTCTCTCTCTCTGTGGTTTCCGCTCACCTCTCTCTGCGGGTCTCTCGCTCCTGCTAATCCGGTGGTCTCTCCCCCTCTCTTCAATGGTCTCTCGCATCCTCCTCTCCGTGGGTCTCTTCCTTCCTTTTTAATGCGTCCCTTTTTGATTTGATAGTCTCCATATTGCCATGTATAGGGGCCAGACTGTAGGATCCCCCTCCTAAGGTACAGGCTTATTGAAAGACTTATGAGTAGGAGTAGGGGCCAGCTTCATTCAAAAGAAATTGAGGAGATAGATGAAGGGATAGATGGATGGAGGGATGAGGGATGGATGGAGAGATTAATGGATGGAGGGATAAGGGATGGAGGGGTGAGGGGTGGATGGAAGGATGGATGAGGGATGGATAGAGGGATAGGGATGGATGGATGGATAGGGAAGGATAGAGGGATGGATGGATGTGGCTTTGTTAAAGGGAAAATTTTAGTGGGGTCAGAGGGGTGAACTGGAGGACATCTAAAGTCAGCTTGTGAAATGCAAACTTACCCTGCGGTAGGGAAGTCTTGCTGTAAATGTATGTGAGTTGTGTGTGTTTGTGTGTGTGTGTGTGTGTATGTGTGTGTGTATGTGTGTGGGAGGGAATAGAAGAAAGAAGAAAAAAATCTAAAAATGTAATAGATGTACGGAGAGATAGAGCTAGAGAGAGAGCGAGAGAGAGAGAGCAAGAGAGAGCGAGAGTGAGAGAGAGCGAGAGTGAGAGAGAGACAGTTAGAGGAGAAAAGAGCACAAAATAGTAGAAAACAGAAAGAGGAATAAAGGCAGGTGATGCCAACAACAATCAGATGTATTAAGAGAGAAAGAAAGAAAGAAACGGGAAAAAGGGAAAAAAAACACTACAAAATCTCCAGCGTCCCTTTCCCTCGCTGCTGCCTGTTCTAGTGAATAATGACATCATCAGGTAGCAGTACACAGACACCACCACCAGAGGTGCTATGCCCACCAAAGCAGACAGCTGGGGGTGGGAGTGTACTTGCAATGGGGGCGGGGGGGGGCTCGGGGGGAGAGACATGTCATGGCCAGGAGATCCGTCTCCTAATTACATGAGGTCTCGCGCCACCATTACGAGCTGTCAGCGCAGAGAGAGAGAGAGAGAGAGAGAGAGAGAGAGAGAGAGAGAGAGAGAGAGAGAGAGAGAGAGAGAGAGAGAGAGAGAGAGAGAGAGAGAGAGAGAGAGAGAGAGAGAGAGAGAACAGAGAGAGGGAGAGAGGGAGAGAGACAGAGAGAGAGAGGGAGAGAGAAAGAGACAGAGAGAGGGAGAGAGAGAGAGAGAGAGAGAGAGAGAGAGAGAGAGAGAGAGAGAGAGAGAAAGATGCACACAGGCCACCTGACCAACTGAAACAATAGCACCGCGAGCGTGCACATTGGCAGAGAGACAGTGCACGTCTGCAGGTCTCTCTGTGTATGTGTTTTTTGCTATGTGGGTCATCTGTGTGAACCTAAGGGCCATTGCATATAAGGGATAATATTTTACACATTGAGAGAGCTCATCCTTTGTACTGAATGTTTAGGACATATCAATACGAAGCATCACTTAGTGCAATGTAAGCGCTGACATGTGAACTGCTTTGAGGACTATCCATGTTTTGTGTACGTTGCTACGGAAATAAACGCATGTAACAGCTTTTACAAAGATTTTTTTCTTGTTAAATTACATTGATGAATAATATGCACATTTAGATAAGTTGACATGACCAGATGAATCTGTTAATTAAAAAAATTTCCACATAGTGAGACAAATGAGGGCAGCCCCTCATTTGTCCATCCCTGCTGCTGTGCTCCTGCCAACTACCTGTCTGTCTGTCTTTCTGTCCATCTGTCTGTCTGTCTGTCTGTCTGTCTGTCTGTCTGTCTGTATGCTGTCTGTAGAAAGCACTTTGAAATGTGATACATCAACCACAGCCGTTTGACTGTACTATCATCAATACAAAATAATAATAACATATCACACCTTGTTTGTCCAGTTGTTGTTTTTTAACTTGTGATTATCTGCTTTGATTGTTCTCAGCCTCACTTGTAAGTGACTTTGGATGAAAATGCTGCTTAGTGACGAAGGTAAACGTGCTTAATGACTGTACATGTAAAGGTAAATGTACAGTGATCTGAGGTCTGTCCCAGCCGACCCGAAGACTGTGCTGCCCCAGCCCCTGGCACCATGCCTGGCCGTGGCCCCCAGGCCTCTCAGAGGTGGGTTTGAGGCACCACAGACCTGCTGGACCCCCTACAGGTGCACCTGTCCCCCAACCCCACACCTGCAATACCCAGGCTAGTATTGTGGTGAGGGAGTTTGACTTCCAGCCCAGAAGGGTTCAGGGTTCAAACTCCAATGTCCGCTGTACCTGTAGGCATCCCAGGGTGAGATGCCTAACCCTACTCTACCAAGGTTCTAAAAATAACTGCAAGCATCTGATAAAATATTCGATAATGATCAGAACCAACCAACAGATGACAGAGAATGAATGAATATGTGGCTTTGTACGCGTGGTTGTGTGAGTGTGTTAGTGTGTGAGTGTGTGTTTGCGTGTGTGCGTATGTGTGTGTTTTAGTATGCGTATCCATCAGCATGTACAACCTCCAGGGCATTTCTACACCCCCCCCCCCCCCCCCCCCCCCCCCTCCGTCACCAAACCATGTGGTCTAAAAGCCAGAGTAGTCCTCTGGGGGCCATTATATCAGCTCCCCATGGCATCTGGCGATCCCACAACAAGCACGCACATCACACCGCGTCGCCTAGCGCTCCCCGCTGACACCGTTTCTCAATCCCCTCCCCCTCTCTCTCTCTCGCCTCATCTCCCCTCGATGACTCCCCAGCGTGCCTCTCCTCCTCCTTCTCCTACCGCCCTCTCTCCTCTCACTCCTCCCCTCCTCCCTTCCTCACCCTACCGCCCTGTCTCCTCTCCTCTCCTCTCCCCCTCTCCTACTCCTCTCCTCTCCTCTCCTCTCCTCTCCACTCCTCTCCTCTCCTCTCCTCTCCACCCCTACTCCTCCCCTCTCCCCTCTCACTTCCACCCCCACCTCCCTCTCTCCTCTCCTCCTACTCTCCTCCTCTCCTCTCCTCTCCTCTCCTCTCTCTCCATCTCCCTCTCTCCTCTCCTCTCCTCCTCTCCTCTCCTCTCCTCCCTTCCTCCCCCTAACCGCCCCCTCTCAATCCTCTCACTCCTCCCTCCTCTCCTCTCCCCTATATCCTCCCCTACCGTCTTCTGCCCCCTCCTCTCTACCTCCCTCCCTCCCCCTCTCCGCGCCGTGTTTGTCCCCCGTGCCTTTTCCATTTAAAGAGCCACAGGGGGCGGGGGTGGCGATGGTGACGGTGGACGTGGTGGTGGTGGAGTGGGTGGCGGAGGTGAGGCGTTCTCACCTTAAAGACGGCGGTGCGGCGCGCGGCGCGCGTGCTTCCGCTATTTGATGGCTTAATTACCGCCGTGGAATCACAGGCGAGAGGCGGGGGGTTAGAAACCGCTGTGAAAAATTGCAGAAGGGGGAGAGAGAGGGGGATGGCGAGAGAGGGGATGAAAGGGGAGTGGGGGAGAAGAGAGGAGAGAGAATGGAGGAGAGGGAGGGGAGAGGGGAGGAGGATAGAGAGAGAGGGGAGACAGGGGGAGGGAGGAGAGATGGAGAGAGAGTGGGCAAGAGCTAGAGAGGGGAGAGAGAGAGACAGATGAGGGAGGATAGAGAGAGAGAGAGAGAGGAGGAGAGGGGATGGAGGGGGGATAGAGAGTGAGAAAGAGAGAGACCGGAGGGGGGAAAGAGAAAGAGAAAGAGAGAGAGAGATAGAGGAGGGAGAGCCAGGAGAGAGAAGAGAAGAGTAGCACAAGTATTAGCGCCACTGATAAGGTTGTAAAGATCGTTAGTCTGTGACATTTTGTTCCTATTAAAGGGGTCTGAAGGTGAAGGATAATCTTGGGTCTTTTTCACCTTTGGGTTTGTAGGAGAGGAATATATGGCTTATGGTTTGGTGTTACATTTTAGGATTGCCCTTTCAAGGTTTATCCCAATGTAAAGCTGGAGTGAAGTAATATCCAAAATAAGGGATGCTTGTTCATTCAACCAATTGAAGAATTAGCACATTTTTTCCTTCTGTTTTGCCTTAAAATGCCTTGAAATGTTAATCACCTAACACCTACCATAGCATGTAAACTCTCTTGGCCTTGATGCAGCACACTGCATCTCGTTTGTAAGCATGTACATGTTTTAAAGTATGTTGCATCGACAAAACATTTAGCAATGGTGTCACCGTGCAGTATTTCAAATGTGACGATTTTGCATACTTTACATATTTCAAGGACAAAACAGGAACAACCATTCTATAAATAGAAAAAAAAGAAACTTATAGAAGAAAAACAGAACAACAGCATTTTGGTGGTTCATCAATCAATGTGTCCTGCTATAATTGATTGAATTTAACCGATTCACTAATTCAAAAATTGCAAGAATCACTCAGCTAAACGTCAACACACAAGATCTGAACCGAAGTGACCACCGTCTGAACGTTCCTCATGTTACACATGTGTGTGTAGCCCAGGTGCGGTGATGCTGCTTTCTGCAGACACAGACGCAGGTCTAAATGAAAACGGCTGACAGCTTCACGTGGGGCTCTCAGTTTGACGCTCGGCTGTGGCTTGGCAGGGGGACGGGGACGGGGGCGGGGGGGGCGGGGGGGGGGGGGGGGGGGGGGGGGGGGGGGGGGTGGGGGAGGGGTGGAGAAGGTGGGGATGGAAGGGGTTTTGCATGTTTTCCAAGTCCGTCCCTCTCTGGGTGGTGCTGGTCCTGGTGGTGGTGGTGATGGGTGATGGAGGGATAGGGGTGGTGCTGGTGGTGGTGATGGGTGATGGAGGATTGTAGTGGTGGTGGAGGAGGGTGGTGGTGGGGGTGGGGCCGGTCTCGGTATAATTGAAGATTATCT